>JAOWBL010017474.1:12117-35718 GCA_028564865.1 Zenarchopterus dispar
TTACCATCACTTCTCTCCTGCGGTGTTGGGTCACTGGTCTGCCATCCATCATATTTCTCCCCCAAGTCTGGACGGGTCATCCAGCTATCCACCCAAACATGGAAGTTCCTAGAAAAAAGAAAAGTTCAAGGGCTTCAGCATGTCTATTTTATTCTGTTGTGTATGAACAATAGTAAATAAAAATAGAGTAAATATGTAAAACAGGATGAATTGACACTTATTAATGTGCAGAACTTTGCTTGTGTGATCTTTTGTAATCATCTTGACCGAATACTCACCATACCGAATCCCCATCATACATCCTCTCACCATTTTCATCATACAGCTTCTCTATCACCAGGTTGGCGTCGGTATCGTGTGCTGATCTAAAGTTAGTAACCACGCGACACGGGATGCCCAGAGCACGGGACACTGAAGGAGGAAGAGGAGGAGGAGGAGAGGCACTCTGCATCACACCATCACACACTTGAGATAACTTCTGTCATCAGAAATAAACAATGACGATATTATATGACATCTAAAACAGAGCTGTGAGATAAGAGCCTAAATTTAGGTTTTTGATTAAATACTGCCATTGCTGACAATGTCTAAATCCACAGAAAAGCAGTTCTAACACGCAGCACACACGCTGTGGTCCAACCTGTGCAACCAACAGCAGCAAAGACCCAACACTGGCCGTAGCGGACCGGACCACTTTCGGCCCACTGCCGCAGGATGTCCCCGCTGCCGATCCACGTTCCAGGATGAACCCCATCCGAAAAATCGTCACTCCAGTTCCCAACCAGCACGCCACTGTCGTCGCTCCCGTTGACCTGTGGACATAAACAAATGAATAAGGGACAATATCATCCATAAAAAAAAAAAAAAGTGTCTGAGAGTGACAACTTAAAAAAAAAAAAAACATGTTGGAACATATCTTATTGGATAATCTGCGTTAACCTCAAACAATTTGCATTTTTCTTTCATTTTCACCTTTAACCTGTTTAAATGTTTTTAATTATTTCATTTGCATGGCTTGTAAATTTGAGTGCATGATTGAAGATCTGTACTTTATGACCGCAGGACGGTTTGTTTTTCCCTCTTTGACCATCCGCAGCTCTGTGGACCAAATCAAGTTTATTTGAGTCCACATGTGGTACCTTCTGGATGTTTGTCCTGGTGTTTGATGTCATGTCTCTCATTTGAACTGGCAGCTTTGGTGATGATAAAACATCCAACAGATTTAGTGGATCTTCTGAACTTTCTTTGTTCTTGATTAGTGCAACCAGTGTTTTCAGATCTTTCTTCTTCCTTCTTTGATCTTTGTTGTTTCTTGATGTCAGCAGAACTACTTTTTTTTCCCCCAAGAAACGTTGCTAGGTGAAACGAGAAGGTTGCCAAAGAAGGGTAATGTCTGTGGTACACAGTGACAAAACAGTTTGCTTTAAAAAGAGTTTACAGATGGCTTTGAGTCACCATGGTAACCTGAAGTTCATTAGCTTTCACAGTCAGCTTTCAGGGCATCTTCTGGACTCTTTACTGATCCCACACTCTTTGTTTTAGGACTGATTTTAAGAGTTTACTTATTTCTTTGAATCCCTTTGACCAAAGTTGTGTGAAAATTAAATTAAACACAGTTTCTGTCCCACGGTTTTATATATAAGGATATAATAATACTTAAAAAAAAAAATCTTCTGGTTCTAAACAAGTTATTAAGCAAAATGCAGAACCCACGTGTAATAAAAGTAAGTATACTCCACAACTCAATAAAATTCAAAACCCCCTTTAGAGACGGTCATTTGAAATAAATGTTTTCTCCAAAATATTAACATCTCACATCTTTGTGGAGGAGTTTTACTCTCCACTTGAATTCAGTGAGGTTTGGAGACTCATTTATGAGCAGCTCTTTTAAGGTCCTGGTTCAGCATCTCAGTCAGACTGATGTCTGGACTTTGACTAAAGCACTGCAACAACAGGTTGTTGTTTTTTATTTCCTTTTCCCCCTCTTTTTCTGTCATTCTGCCATAGTTCTGCTGGTGGGCTTGGATTTGTCTTCGAACGGATGCTCGTGATCTGAAGTTCAAGATCATAAACTTGGTTCACAAAAACTCCAAATCATCACCTCTTCATCAAAATCCTGATGATATTATGTGTTTGGCTTTTCACCAAATGAAGAGAAGGTCCTTGTGGTCAAGTATATCCACCGTTGGTCTCGTCTCTTGAAATGATTTTGCTCCAGATGTTCTTTTTTTTTTTTTTTTTTAAACTTTTTTCCTCCCATAAATTGACACAAATTCCTGAAGTCAAAATACCTAAGATTCCCATTTCAGAGAGGACATTTTTCTTCAAACACATTTGAAAACAAGCCTTAATTATTACATTTAAATTTTAACATTTAGCTTGAGTTTTATTTCTTTCCTTTTCCTGCATTTTTTCTGAAAATCACATTAAAATCACATTAAAATCACATTTTTTTTCAGGCCTGGAAAGATCAACAGCTATATTAAATATTTTCCTCTTTTAAATATTCTTTTACAGCAGAAAATCATTTTTCTAATTTTTCTAAACTCTTTGGAAATAACTTTTGAAGCATTTCCAGATTGATTGGCAGCAACAGTTTTTCCTATTCAGTCCCTGATGTTCTTCCTCGCTGGCACTGAGATCCTTGGACAGGAACCTCCTGGCTGTTTCCACCTCACATATGAAAACTGAAGAGGATCAATCAGCAGATTATTTATTTATTAGTATCTTTGAATGTCTCCTCTGGCTGGAAATCTTTCATTTAAACCATATTTCTTCAAATTGTTTTTTTTCCCTTTCTTTTGGCGCAAATCCATTTTCACGTTACTGATGAGTTTTGTGTTGCGTCATCAAAAGTTTTCCCATTAATCTATACCACTGTGTTTCATCAGTCACTGTTACCATGGCACTCAGCACCCTGGTCACGTAGACGGGATTTCTCCTGGCAGAGACATCCTTATCAGCATCAGACACAAATTTGGGGTTGTCATCCAGAATCTTGAAACAGATATCCAATATTCCTGAATTAAACTGAAAATAAACAGAAAAGGGGGGAAGGAGGTCAGTGGAGCTCAAAGTAAAATGTCAATTTAAATCTAAATATTTGAAAAATAATGCTTGAGTAAACTTACATATAATGAATGGAAGGGTTTGAAATCCAATAATTTAATTATATTTGAGACTTAATGATAAATAAAGTTTGCGTCAACCTGTCCGAAGTTCCAGGGTTTCCCTTTGATCCGTTTAAATGATCCTCTGTAGATCTGTCCAAACTGTGCCAGAACGTACTCCCTCCTCTTCTCCTCGCTCTTCATGTAAACAGCATCCTCTGTTAGCCACCAGAGACCAGACACCAAAACAATCAGACTATTTCACGATCTAATTACTGTAAATGGGAATACAAAGTAGGTCACTGCACATTCAAAGGCTAGTGACAATTAAAAAAATAATAAGAACTGTTGGCCCCAAATCAACTGGAGGAAGACTTACTGGGGCACCAAGCATTGAAAAGCAGGACGAACTGTCCTAGACTGGTCTTTTGTCCCTGCTGGTCTAGAGTCAGAGAGTATACCCCAATGGGGGCATTCGGGGAGGAACTGATGGACACGGTGACTGTGTTTCCAGAGGAATCCTTTGTGACAGAAGCGCTCCACTCAGTGTCCACTGTGGACTCTTGAGGACTGAAGGACACCTTTGTATCAGATTCCTTTCTGGGTAACGGACCTGGAGAGACAAAAATGGACAGGAGTAGATCGAATAGTAAATCTGTATCTATGACCCATGACCCTGTACAGGAACCAGCAGCTACAGAAAATGGATGAATGGATCCATATTTCAACCTGAACCCAAATACGTCTGTCTTAGACACAAAAATGAGGCGTACCCGTTTCAACGATGAATGTGAAGTTTGTTTCGGCCGCTCTGAGCTCGTTGCTGCCAGATGACAGGTGTAAGGTGATGTCAAAGGGCTGTCCCCTCCTGACAATCAGACGCTCCTCTCCACATAGCTCTGTGTGATGGCGGCTGCTGTTGCTCTTAATGTTCAGGTCGCAGCGCTCGATGCCCAAAACTGCATGTGGACAGAAAGAAAAGGCTTTAAAAAGTTGGCACGGTAGATTGACAGCCTCATTCAAATTCAATCACCTGCTCACAGTTTCTGCATGGTTGAGATAGAAGAAATCATCAGGAAGACATTCCTCAGTGGACAGTGGTAATAAATGTGCAAGATCAGAGATATCTAATGTCACCCACCATTCCTGCTCACATTTCCCTTCAGCTTCACTCTGATAGAAAAGTGTTTGCAAGAGGACTCTGATTTTAAGTACTGAGCACATACAAAAGATTAAATGTTAGTACCGCAGTTTGAGAACGAACTTTTCCTCCTTCCTTACCTTGACTCATATCTGCAGGGAAGTTCTTGTCCCTCGTTTCGTGTGTGGAGGTTGAGCTTGCTTGCCAAAGGTCCGGCAGCGTAGCAGCCAGTGAGGGATATTTGTAGCCTGTGAAACCCGACCGGGACTCCCCACTCCCCCTCTGTCTAGTCCTCACATCAGTAATTCTGTTTTTAGCCATGAGAGAGAGCAGACGGGCTTACAACACTCCTTCCTTTTTATTCATCAGTTTGGATTTGGCAACTAAAGTTGTAAAAAAAAAAAAAAAAAGGAATTCTGCTGAAAACTTCGTCAGCTCAAAAAAAAAGTAAACAAATCACAACACTGTCTTTTATGTCAGTAAATTAATGTCTTCATTTATAGAATGTAATGATCTTCAAATTTTCTATCTATTAATCCATCCATGGGTGCTGCTTCGATTGCAAGTGCAGGCAACATTAAAACAAATTTAAAACAAATACCTGATTTCTTGTTTTCCTGATTTATCTTAAGATTTCTACTCTTTGACACTTTTATTTATTTATTTTTCTTCATCTTAGATGTTTTTTGTTTGGTACCACGTCTTTGCTGTTGCAAAAATGCAATTTCCCCACCAGAGGACAAATCAAGGTTTTCTTCTTCTTCTTCAGGTTTTTTTTTTTTTTAGATTTTGTATTTTTTCAGGTCAATTCCTTGACTAGCAGAGAACTTCGACTTGCTGACAGAAACTGTTTTGCAATGCGTGTCAGAAGCCGTACGTCTGAGAAATGACGGCGTTTGTGTAACGTGGAAGTGCACTGCCACCAGTCTGGTGTTACATCCTCATTTCCATCAATAATCGACACCTCTGGGCGAAGTGGGAAGAATCCACGAAGCAAAAAACGAAACATCTGGACAGACGCTGTCTGCTACGATCAAAAAATACAACAAACAATAAAAAAATTACAGCAAGACCCCAGAATAAAAATGACCTAAAAACTGTTATCAGATGGTGACTTTTGTTAGGGGCCGAAATGTAGCAGCGACTGAGTAAAGCAGTTTTAAATAAGAACAGACTATGTTTAGGGAAAAATGGTAATTAAATTTACCCCTCAGGTTAATGTTTTTACATCAAAATGAATTTTGATATATTAGCCTAAAAAATGTCATTCTATACAGGTGATAATATGGATAGGGTCCCTTGGTCCCTAAAGTTAAACCAAGACTATTTTAAATTTGCATAAATACAAAAAGTGTATAAGTGTTGCTTCTGTTATGTTATCAAAAGTCTGTAGAGTTTGACTACCGATACTGCAGGAAATACTGTCAATAAACACAAAATGAGAGTTCAGCGCCTAGCAATTTATCCTAAATATATAAGTATCAATCCAGTTGTACAGAAGTAAAAAGTTAATGTATAACAGACTAATGATTTACTTTCTTTAATAAAAGACAAAAGCAAGGAAACAGCAACGAAAAAGATGGAAAATAAACACACTGATTAAAGTTGTGGCTTTAAAATAAAAAAACTAAAGACAATATTATGACCATGGATGCAACTATTTGTATTATTTCCATTTTGAAGAGAAAATCAAATCAAATCACAAAACTTCAAAGATTTGGCACTTTACACAAGTAATCTTCAAGAAAATACAAAAAAACATTCAAATAATCTGGAAAATAGCTTTTCCCAATGGTCATTGTCATAAATGTGAAGCTGGTACCTCGATCAGTAGAAATGGACCCTTAATGACAATAAGTGGTTTTAACCCTCAATCATGTATATAATTACATATTTAGTTTTTTCTAATGAGCGGTATTTTGTGTTGCATCTTCTAAAATAATGATTACAGATTATTGTAAGATCTATGGACTTTTATAATCATATAAACAGCAGCATGAGAAAGAAAAAAATCAAACACACAGGTTGTGGTTTTGTCCCTTAAAATAAATCAACAACAATCAGAACAGTGTCACAACTATACAGAGTAAAAAAGATTAAAAATAAAACTTTATAAGAAGAACTGTAGAAAATAATAAAAATAAACATTACAGTGTATCAAAAGAAGAAATGTCTTTATACTGGATATTATAGGGTGTGTATTAGTTATTACACCACTAAATCATTTTTTTATTCTGGTTGAACAGCATCCAGGTCACTCGGTTCTTAGCCAGGTCAAGTCCTTCAGGTCTTCGAGTCTTCATCTGAGCTCTTGGCCAGCTGACAGATCTTTATTTCAGCTGTCTTAAACACAGTTAGTTTTACACTCAGAAAGAGTTGATGCTTTGATCAATAAAAAGGAGCGTAAAACACTCTGGACTGAGGGGATTGACTCTGAATCCTGGTCCTGGTGATATTCATGACAGGATAAATAAAAGGTTTTTTTTTTCTTGTTTGATCCCTTCAAGTTAAAGCTGCACAGGATGTATAAAATAAAATAAAATAAAATAAAATAAAATAAAATAAAATAAAATAAAATAAAATAAAATAAAATAGATGTCTGTCCAAAGTCCAAAGAAAACAAAAATTATTTCAGGTAATTCCTTCGTCGGTGCGATGACTGCAGCTGAACTTGTTGGCTCTTTATCTGCAACAATATTTAAAGCACAAATTACTCTTGTAAAGCATCATTTCATAATGACAAAATAAAAAAAAACAATAAAAAAAGTAATTTTATGAATAGCATCAAAAAGCAGAATTCAACCAAACATTGGGAAGAAGCATAGTTGAAAATATGTAATAACTGTAAATTTAAATGCAATGCATATTAAAAGAAAAACTTCAAAACCAAACTAAGCAACTTCTTTTAAAAATTTTATTTTTTATGGCTCGCCACCGTGAATTATCATGTTCTGCTTAATTTGACAAAGGTTTTAATTTCAGATGACCTTCCTGACACAACCCTCCCTGTTTATCTGGGTTTGGGACCGGTATGAGAGGGCAATGTGGGGATGGAGGCCAACTGATTCTATCCATCGCAGCACAAAAATAAATTCTGACAAATAAATAAATAAATAAATAAAAATCCAACACTGGTACCTGTTCAGAAAAGGATTACTTTATGTTGCTCAATGACTTTATGTCTTTACGTATTGTGAACACTGTCTCACACACTTGGATGCACCAACACATACACTGAAACTGTGTCTTGATGAAAATTTAAAGATTTTATAAATAATAAGCCATGTACTATTTATAATCAGTTGAAATCCTTTTTATATAGTCACATTATAAATATATTGAAGTCATTTACCTTCTGCTGAAGATCCAGTGTTAGACTTCTGTAGATTTTCCTATTATAATTTCATCTACCTGTAATACAAAAAACATTTTTATTTATGCTTTTTATGTTAATATTATCATTATTTTGTTGAGCACCAAATGAACACTGGTTTTATGAATATATAAGGAAATATATCTAATTCAGTTCAAAATCAAAATAATTTATCCTTAAAGGGAAAAAGGTCTAACTATCGATTGATATTGATATATATGTACACACACACACACACACACACACACACACACACACACACACACACACACACACACACATATATATATATATATAAATGATGAAATTACCACCATTACCATTCCCAATAATAATAATAATGTATAAACTTGTCATGTGTATCATCTTTACGTTCTGTGTTTTGCTCGATACCCGTTAAAGAAGCAGCTCTGTGTTTACAGGCTTCATCACAGCTAATCAATCACTTTGTGCAACTGTCAGACTTTTAAATCTATTTAAACCGTTTAAACGGATTTTATTAATGACATTCATGACCACTGTCTTCAGTTCATGCACCGCAGTAAATCTACCAGGTTAACGTCATCACCTGAGATCTAACCAGATGTGGAGGTTTCGGGGGGACCCCCGGCTTTTTTCTTGTTCCTGCTGGGGAGCTATTTTTCCTCTCGCCTGGGGTCCTACAAAGTATTGATTCTCTCTCTGAACTCTGGGAAACGACGGACGAGTCGTCCACCACCTCTCCGCCGATGGCTGACAGGCAGCTGTGGTCTGAGATGCTGAAGGGATTCACGCTTTCCCCAGAAGACTCGGTGCTGTCCACTGAAGCACACACATAACAGCTGTAATTCATATTAAAGTTGACAGAAGTTGAATTTTTATTTATTTTTAGCGAGGAAGTAATAATTTGGTGTAAAAAAAACTATAAATAGTTATCAGAAGATGATCAGAAACACAAAAATGCTCTTACTCAGAGGACAGTGAGTTTTCCACTGCTCGTAGCGACAGCAACAATCGTGCTGCTGAAGATGACGATTGTTGATTTCATTGTCGGTCACAACTGGGACGGCGTCAACGCCCTGTGGAGGGTTCCCATGGTAACCGGCAGGAGGCAGCGAGCCACGGCCAGAAGAGGATGAGGACTGGCTGAGGGTGGTGGAGGCCGTGCTGCCGGAGCCGATGGAGTGCGGTCGGGGATGCTCTAAACCCCTGTGTGAACAACACGCCACAGGGACTGACGACACACAGATAAACGTCGTCAACCAGACTGAAATAAGCCGCGTTAGTGAGAAATGAGGACTGATGTAGTCTTCTTATTATGTTAAAATTTGTTTCTAGAAAAGTGAATGTTATAAAAGCTCTGCCTTTCGTAAATAGAAATTAATACCAACTTTAAAGAGTCACCTATGATTAATAGGACTAATGAAACATAAACAGTCTAGTGTAAAATCAGTCCTGCAGGATTATGATCAAAGGTCAAAGGTTAAGGGTGAAACTCACAACTTAAGTGATGATCATCGCTGCAACAGTGGCAAAAAGTAACACAGTAACACCAGTAACACCAGTAACACCTGTAAAGGTTTAACCCCTTCCTACCTGATGGGATGTGAATGTTACACCTGGTTGTGTCTCTTCTAAATACATTTTAAGAATAGTTTTAATCCTAAGAAAATCATGAATATTCTAAAATTTGCAAAGTCAGTTTGTGTTTCTCTTTTTCTGTGAGGCTGAGAAATTAAATAAACTAGAGTGTTTTGTGGGGAATTTGAAGATT
Source organism: Zenarchopterus dispar (assembly GCA_028564865.1). Taxonomy (NCBI): domain Eukaryota; kingdom Metazoa; phylum Chordata; class Actinopteri; order Beloniformes; family Zenarchopteridae; genus Zenarchopterus; species Zenarchopterus dispar. Next base: position 21,495 of record JAOWBL010017474.1, read on the forward strand.
TCCAGAAGACCTTCAGGTCTCCAGAAGGTGTTTGAAACAAAGCCTGAACTTGTGCCGGTTTGAATTGTTGTGTGTGCAGCTCCTTACTTCTCCCAGGAAGGACACAGCTGATGGCTCGGTCACAAATTGCTGCGTCACTGGGTTGAATATCCATGAACGCTTTGTGGCCCATTCCCATGAACACCCTCTCCTGCAAACGCAGTTCTGGGAAACGCAATATGTATGAGTATTTTGTGTCTAGAGCTGTGGTCTTCAACCCTGGTCCTCAAGATCTACTGTCCTGCATGGTTTTAGATGTTTTCAGCTTGTCATCAAGGTCTGACCATGTCTGTTAATGACAGGATCATGATGTTTTGAAGCAGGGAAACATCTAAAACATGCAGGAGAGTAGATCTCGAGGACCAGGGTTGAAGACCACAGGTCTAGGCGGTGCTTCAAAAACAGAAAAACGCTGTTGTGACAACCTCGACTGTGAGCCGCCTGATCCCACAGGATCCTCTCCAGGTCGGTGGTCCAGGCTTTCTTCACCTCCATGCTCGAGGCCTTCAGGGTGTAAGTGTCCTCACTTTTCCTTCGGCGGAACCAGATCTCAAAACAGAGACCGCTCACAGGGGAGTTATGGGTCATCCCTATGTCATTCGTCTGAAAAAGATCATGACAGACACAGAAATGACACTGATGGAGGTGGAAGATGCAAACAGAGAAAATGAGATTTTATAAGCCCAACATCAGCAGAAGAAGAACCTCAGACCTGAGTGAAGACACCAAGAAATGAAACTTGGAATCTTTCTGTTTACTTCCTCTTCATGTCAGTAAAATTAGATCAAGGTTTACTCTTTTTTATTAGATGATTTTAAGATTAAAAAATAAAAACAAACTCTGGAGGCAAACCTTGAAAGACTGCTTGTAGACGTAGACGTCATTTCCAACGTCTGTCCTCTTGGGTTTACTGAAGACAATCAAATCTTCAAACAGGAAGACACGACGAACACATTTCTTCTTCCTAAAGAAAACCGTGAACTCATCCTGGCGGATCAGCTGCCCCTGTTCTTTTAAATTAACCTGTCCGGGAGGAAGGCGGCACAGAAAATACGAGGCTATTAGTTCCACATAACATCTGGGATTCAAATGTCGGCGGCGTAACATCTTAATGTCTCACATCGCAGTCCTGGATCGCGTCCATGGTCAGTAAATCGTTGCCGTGACGCATCTGAAATCGGACCAGATCGGCAGCAGCCCGGATCTCAGCCAGCTCCCTCTCCGCCTCGCTGCTCGCAGACGAGTCGCACGCACTTTGTGCGCACACGTCAGGCGCAGACATTGAATCCCGAATCAAAGCTTTTCGTCGGCACGATCTGGTTAAAGCCAGCATGTCCTGCAGCAGGAGGCTGTACTTGCTGATCCTCTGAATGGGCCTCAGCAGATAAGACGAAAGGTCCATCATGTCCCCCAGCTCCTGCTGCTTCTTCTGTCAGGAGAAAAGAAGAGGATCCAGTAAGCCGAGATGATTCGGTGGGGAAAAGGTGGAAGCTGTTAAAAACTTCCTGGACACCACAAAGCCACTGATATGCAGATCATGATGAGTGTGAATGAGCTAGTCAGAACTTCGTCAGTGTGCATGATATCAAAGAAATCAAAAATAGTTCCTTTTGAATTTTTGATATAAGAGAAACATCTGTGTTAATTTTTACTTCTGATAAACAAGTGTAAGTTTTTCTCTTTTCTGTGTGATTCTCTGAGTTCAGTTAAATTTAAATCTGTTTTTTTAAGTAGGAATTATCCAGATTAAAACAAGGAATATTTTCAATTATCAGAAAAACAAGAACAGTAGACACAAAATATAATCTCTCAGATACAGTGTTAAAAACTACACTTTCATTTGATTTAGTTTTATTGTGTAAGAGTCCATCACATGTTTGGCTGGAACTATAATATTGTATTATACATGCAGAAGTTAAAATTTAATGCTGAAGTAAAGAATGCCACAGTGTTCAAGTAATGGAGACTCATTACTGATGTGAAAAATCTCCAAAAATATTTAAAGACCACATAAATGTTCTTCTGTTGTACGACTTATTTTTAAGGAGATGTTTGCAAGGAGCACAAAGGGTTTATAATGATAACATAAAATCATAGAAAGTTAAAAAAAAAAAAACATACCATGGAAGATTTGTAGTTTCAGTTGAAAAAAAGATGAAAAGACAGATGAACACTGACCTTGAAGATGTCATGGCGGCGGTGCAGGATCAGAGCATCTGACTGAGGTTTGTTTTTGCTGTACAAAGCGTACAGGCCAAAACTCTCACTCTGCAGGAAGTCCAGAGAAGACATTCGTTTTAATGCAAAATCAAAATACATTTGGTATTTTTACATTATCGCATGACACTGCATCATACATCAGTTAAGGCTACATGCACAGCTGCTACACGCTGAGTAAAGTTTGGAGTGTTTTCCCCTCACATGTCTGAGGAAGCAGCGGGCCACCATGGCCGGCTCCCTCTCACAGGCCTCCAGCTCCGGCAGGAAATAATGGCTGTGAAAGTCGTAAAGCTTCTCCAAGTTTCCGAAAATGATCCCCCGCTTCCCCCGGAGGTCCTGGGGGATGTCCAGCCTGTCCATCAGGGGGAGGTAGTGAGTCAGGATGTAGCCCAGAGAGCGAGCGTAGTCCCTTTCTGTGAACAGCAGCTCCTCCATGACACGCTGCAGCCTCCTGGTGACAAAAAAATAAAAAATAAAAAAATAAAAAACACGAGAAACAAACTATTAACCTATTAACCTCAGAATTAAAATACATTCTTCATTTATAGTTTTTGACTGATTGCATTACTCTTATTTCTTGCGTGCATCTTTTAATCTAAGAATACTGAGATATGTCAGTATTTAAATTAAGGTAATATAAAAGGTGTAACTTACATCATAAAATTTTGATGCTTGTAGCACAAACTAGCCAAGAGTCAAATTACTAGCTGTGGGTAAAAATTAGGGTAAGTTTATGTTTATATCATATTTTTTTAACAAGATGAATTCTGTCTGATTCTCTTGATCAAACAAATGTGAAAGCATGATGTAAAGATTTTCCACCATACTGGATATTTTTGTTATAAACTTTTATGACAACTTAGAAGAAGGCCAGAGTTTTTTTCTTATTTCACAAAAGTTATCATGTATTTTGCACAAGTCTCGTTGGTGTCCATGATGTCCATGATACGGTACTCCATGATTTCAAATCTAATTAAAAGTAAATATACACTGTTTAAGCCTTCAAAAACATACATAGTGAACTGACAGGAAAAAAATTAAATACAGATGTAAGCTGAAAAGAAAACCATAATTATGATGCATCTGTGTCACACATCATATTTAACTGAAACAATTTAAAAATACACCTTTAACACACCAACAACATAAAACTTAAAAAAATGAAAGAAGCCTGTTATTTAATCTGCCCATGACTCAAATAAGAAAAAAAAAGGAAAAGAAAAACGACAATACCTGCGTTTCTTCAATGCCACCTTAGATGCAGTTAAGAGACAAAGAAATTGCAAAATTTAAAGACACAACATCAAATACTAGTTTAAATAGTGAATATCTGAAGACTCAGATCATTTTGCTAGAAAGCCCTTCCCCTCTTAGAGTATAATAAACTTACAGGGCACTGCTGGAGTTCTCCTGAGGTCTTGAAGACTGAAACACCCCCTCATATCTCCCGACGGGCAGGCTCGAATGTTTGCAGCTCACGTTGTTGTTGCCACCCACAGCCCCTCGGTCGCTCACGCACGAGTCCTCTGAGCAGAAGCTGCCGTGGCGGGAGATCTGAAACTTCTGAGCTTCCTGGAGGATTCGACACGACGGCTGGCCGTGGTGGGAACAGGACGACAGCGGTCGCGCTTGTTGCTCTGGAGGAGTGGATGAGCCGGCTGTGGCCGCTTTTGTGGCGCACGAGTCCTGGCTGGCTGACCTCGCTCCGAGACCACGTCCCCATGGAAACCACTGGCAGCCCACAGTGTGGGACTGAGACAGAGCATCCCTCTCACTTCTCGCTCTGCTCGTTTGCCTCCTTCTCGGCTCCCTCTCTGTCTTCCTCATGGACCTACTCAAAAATGACACAAAAAGACACCAGGATTAAATGAAAGTTTCTGGAGTGCATGGCCTCTCAGAGAGTGACACTTTAGAAATACCTACAAAAATTTATATGTTTGAAAAACCAAACATAAGACATTTAATTTAATAGAAAATAAAGAAATTGACAAAACTGGTAATATAATGTACGATAAAAATGTAATTTCTTTTTTCTTCTTGACACTGAAAATATTTTTTCTATATTGGACTGTATAACGGTATCATATGTTCTCTCCATTGTTTCAGAAATGAGAGCCAAGACACATTTTACTGGGGCTTTGCTAACATCCTTTCTAATTTTTCAGATATCAGTGTGTCATAACTCCTGAAAATCCCAGGGAACTCTGTCTCGGAGGTGAAATCTAAACGAAAAGAAATAATGGAGCAACAAATAAGTAGTGTTACCTCTGAGGTGACTGTGGAGTGGACCTGGACTCCTGCCTTGTTCTGGCGTTACTGTTCTCCTCAGGTGTGGTGACGAACTCACAGCAGGCCACAGCTTTTGAAGTGGGACTGTTGCCACCCAGGGCTGGCCTCCTTTTCTTTAAATCCACCGCTCCTGACACGATCCCCTCCCACTGCGGATGCCGAGGCCCAGGGTTCGACTGGACCACCAAACTCCGTCCACCGGGAGTTTGAACATCGGTGCTCACCACGTCCACAAAATGACCTTCGCACCACCTGTTGGAGTTCACCTGTTGAAACTCATCCACGTCCTCCAGCTTCTCCTGAAGCTGCTGCCGGGCCTCCTGACATCTCAGCCAAGCGACATTCCAGACTCGCATCCCTCGGGAGCCCCGCAGGGTGCTGGCCTGAACCTTCATTTCCTGGAACCTCTCCGGGCCGAAGTGGAGGAACCTTTCCTGGAAGGCCTGGAGAATGAAGCTGTCAGTAAATGTTGAAGCGCTCTTGTTAGGATCTGATCCGAGTGCCGCGTGGATATCAGGTTGATAAGTAGCGCTCATGCTGAAGTCTTGGTTGTGGTGTTGCGGAGTATTTATTTGATCGCTCTGCAGGGCACTTTTAGGGTCTTGCATTGAGGGGATTCTGGACTGGCTCTGGTTGAGGTAATCAGTGCACTCACTGGCCAGCATTGTGGCCTGTTTGGAAAAGAGATTTACAATAAGTTAAAAAAAAAAAGGTTGACAATGATAAATATTCTATATAGTCCAACAAGAGGCAAGAATGAGCTTAAATTCAATTTTAGTACCCATCTTACCTGCTCACAGAAGTCACACACGTTCACCATGATCTGCAGCTCTCGGCCACATGCCTCTGCCCTGCAGAGAAAGTCCTCCAGGCCCGATTTGAAGGTGCAGACAAAAGTCCTGAATGCCTCCGTCTCCGGGTAGGAGGGTCTGGTCTGCTGGAGCCTTTCTGCCTCCGACACTAGAGACATTGAATGATGCCTGCGGTCCTGGAGGAGGGAAGAAGGACAGTCAGACGGCTCGGACATACAGACAAACACAAGTAAAGATGATAAAAATGGAAACTAAGACTCACATTAGCTTCAATTAGAAAAGCAGTAAAGGTGTTAAGGATCTGCTCCATCTTTTCTCCAGAGTCCTCCACGGATTCAGCATCCAGCAGGTGGCGCTCTCCTTCCACTTTAACCCACTGCTGGACCTGAGGAGGGAAGACCCCACAATTTTATAACATCCATACATGTGACATACTTTAATTCATTTCTCTTCTCCTAAAATGACCTTTTTATGTTTTTATTTTATAAAAAGAAAGTTAATGTTCCTCACAGTGGGATTAATTAAGGGCATCAGTTTTCTTTTTGTTCCACTTCTCAAATTTCTCTTCCTTGTAGATTGTATGTTATTTATTTATTTTTTGGTCATATGCTTTCTGACATTAAAAGTTTGATTGATAAAATGTGATTTCTTCAACAAATAGAAATATAACCTCTGTGATGTTTTATAGCAAATGCCTCAGTTGGAGGAGAAACAAGCAACAGACTGAAAAACATCCTCCCTTCAGTACCAGACTATGTTATGTAATACAGGAATGTAAGTGCAAGTAAGCAAAAGCATCAATACTTCTACTAATGAATTATTTCATCTGATTAAAAACAACAGAAGATTGTGTTTTATTTATTGTATGTTATTTAGATTAAGACTCTAATCCAAACGTTACATGTCGTTTTATGGGGTCAGTAAGTGTGACAAACCTCCATAAACTGTCCCTCCATCTGTCTGATTTGCAGCAGATACTCCAGATGTTCCAGTGACATGTTGGTCCTCTGGACCAGGACGTGAGCCTGCTCCTCCACATGGTTGTACAGGCTCGTCACCGAGTCCACCGCATCACTGCACGGACCAAAAAAGGAGGTGGAAGGTTCAGGAATAAAGTAATGAGAGTAGTTATAATCTGACTTACTTGATAATTGAAAGGTTACGTGAAAATGACTAAAACAGACTCTGACTTGAGTCAGTGCAGAATCAAGTGCGATGCTGAAACATTTTGATTAAAAAAAATACTGTTATTTGCTTTATGAGCTGCTATTGTTAATCTTGTAAAAGTATAATATGAATGTAATGTTTAAACCCTGAATCAAACTACTGTAAACCTCTGTGGTCATAAATAATCAGTGTGAGAGCAGGTTGTCTGGCGTCTACCTAAGGTCCTCGCAGTGCGGGTATTTTAAGTCGCTTTCCTTCCTGAGCCTTGCCAGCATGGCTCCGCCCTCTCTCTGCAGGCTGACCAATCGACTGTCCTCCAAAACATCCCTCATTAGAGTCCTCTGGTCTATCATGCACTGCTGCACAGCCTGCTTAGACAAAAAAAAAAAAGAAATTATTAAATGATGCAATATCTCCTTCATCCAGTATAAACCTGCTCTTGTCTGTTTCTTTTAAACACACCTTTGCTGATATTTGACAGGTAAAAAAAAATGGATGTGGCCTTATAGTTTGGGAAAAACACTACTTTAAATGGATTAACATAAATAAACAAACAAATCAACTGAATGGCAGTATTAAGTTACCTGAACCGTGCTTGTCCTCTGTGGGTCCTCTAACTTACTAACGGCTCTCAGCAGCAGATTGGACGCCTCGAGAAGATCGTTAACGAATGGGAAGAGTCTCTGAAGAAGAAATCATTTGGCCGTGTGTAAGAAATGAGGCCATGGAGAAGCTCTGAGGTCACGCAGAGTCGAGCAGGAACAGGTAATCAGCTAATGAGAGTGTGTCACCTGGTGCAGGTCCGTCCAGTCACAGCGGCTTTGGGGCGGCGAGCCATCCAGACGAGAGCTCAGCTGACTCACGTCTACCAGCTTGAGCAAGGCTTTTATCGACGTCAGCGTGTCAGTCTGCCTCGAGATTAACATTAAAGTCCAAAAGTCATTTTTAACTTTATAACTTTATAATTTTCATGGTTCAAAACAAATGTACTGCTGTCTGAAACGTTATTGTCTTCATGCGTGAAACCCACCTTGATCAAAAGGGTTAATGACAGTTCTGAGTCATCCCCATCCTTATAAAACACAACATTCAAAGTCTTTTAAACATGAGTGAAAAATCGGACCTGTATCCCAGGACATCTTTCTGGGCGAAGGTTGTTGTCTTTGTCCACCAGCAGAACCAAACTACTCACTGCAGAGGGACATCGCTCCTGAAACAAGTTAACCCTTCATTAACCCCGCTCATAGTCAATTATATTTAGTTTCAGCTTTTTATTGATCACGATAAAATAAATCCGTCCTTGAAACTTGGAAAAAATGGCAATACTGAAAGAAAAAATAAAATTATATCAACAGCAAAGAACCGTTTAAGACATCCATTCTACATGTTTAATAAAAACAAACATTTTCTTATTTGTTATGAAATGTGCTAAAGCTTTGATTAAAAATAAATGACATTTAAAAAAATATAGATAACCACTTGTTAAATGACAGCACAGCTGGATATGTTATTTCTGCTTTGAATAACATATATAAACTCTATCCTGACATTTTATTCAGAATTTAGTCTTTATTTAGTCTTTTCAGAATTTAAAGTCTTTAAACAGCAGCACTCCTGCCTCTAGACATTAACACATAAACATAAATAAACTCAGATTTTCTGCCCTCTGTTGAGAGTCAGAAAAGCATGTGCTGCTTACCTGAAGGGCGATCAAAGCTTTATAAAGCTGCGGTTGAGGATTTCTCCTCCTCGCATCAAAAATGAGCGTCAAGCCTGCTTCTCTGATTTCTTTCCTGGACACAGAAATAAACATTTTAAGAGGGTTACTTTTGGATCATATTTGACTGTACACACTCAAACCTGCTCTGTTGAAATGTAAATTAAATTAGTAATTTAACTGCTTTAATTATTTCATATTGAATGTGATTTTTTTTTTTTTACATTGCATTGCTTTTCTGAACAGTCTGTTAAACACCTTTTACAGGTCTGGTAAGAAGTTTTACACTACAGTAACACTGGAGAACCCTTCTGATCTTTTGTGACGGCTTATAGCTCCATATAATCATTTTTATTGTTAGTATTTTCACATTTGACGCTCTTGTTGACAAGCCCTAGAAATAAGCCCAGAAAAAAGTGCAAAGCAATGAGATTAATGGATATAAATATATTGAAATGTAATATTCTTGTATTTATCAGTCGTTTAATGAGCGATTATAATTGTTTTGTTTTTTTTAAACACAGCTCCTTTAATTCTGTATTTCAGTGGACAAAAACCTTCAAATCAGCGAGCTGCAGTTGGTGTAATAAACAACAGATGACCACAGAATGTGAAAAGCGTCGCCTGATGTCCACTTATTCGCTCCACTGGTGGATTACTTCCCTACCTGGTAATGCAGTGAAAGTAGAGCAACATCTGGAAGAGATCCTGGCTTGTTACAGCTGATCCCCATCCCTGGTGGTCTCCATAGAGTTCAGTTATTGCCCTGCCTGTCCTGTCTCTGCAGCCTGGAGGGGTTAGAGAAAGTAGAGACGGGAGAACATCGAGAATCGTGTTCTTTTTTTATGATTTACACTAACCGAATGACTGATTTCCATAAATCTTTTTTTTTTTACTATTTACTGTACATGGTGTCCTAATGTGCAGTGTAAATAATTTGTACCTGTGTTTCTGAGTTTGTTTGTGGATCAGAAGTTTCTGAGCTACTGGGTCACAAATTACCAGTAAGAGATGCTAGTCCTAGATAGAGAGGGTGAGCCGTGGGGTCTCTTGAGTCCAGGGGAAGGTAGTCAGGTCTTGGACGAGAAGAAGCCCTCTGGGAGATCTTCTGTGTTTCTGCCATGGGAGGTGGATCTCTCAGTGGCAGGTTCTCCATTTGGTGGCCGTCTCCACTTGTTATAGAAGAACGCTCAGCCTGCTCTGCAACTGTAGAGTTTGTTTTTTTTTTTAAATTTTGATGAAGATGATACAAAAAAAGGACCTAAATCTAACAGGTAACATCAGAGCTCTGTACCTTGGATCTTCTTCCTGTTGATCTTGGGGGAAACCAGTCCAAAGGCTGTGCTGTTTTTACATTTTACCACATGCAGCTGAGGAATCTTTGCTCGGAAGTCGCCGTTTTCTTTTCTCCTGACATTTTGACCTTCCACAATAACCAGTTCACACTTTTCTGAGGTGTTCACCACCGCTGTGGAGAGAGACGAACATCTTCTGTCTAATGTGCTTTCCCGTTTATTTGCCGATGCTGTTGGAGACTCAAAGCTCGTGCGCATCCCCGAAGAGCGACTTCTGTGCTTTTCGTGAGGCTTGAAGCTCATGTGCATACCTAAAACTTCACTTGAACTAAATCCACGGACTTTGCTAGAATCGTCTGAATGTTTCGGACCATTTGTGCTCGATGGAGTTTTAGTCGTGTTTTTCTTTTCTTCTGGTGTTGGATTTATTAAATTTACATTGTGTAAGCTGCCATGAGCTCTAATGGACGCTGCGTCCGTGAATGGTACATTAGTCCTGTCAAAGGTGTGATCTGGTGGCCCAACGAACTGTAAAGTACTCATCCCCCTCTGGTCCTTACAGGCAGCAGAGTTGGCGTCCCCTGGTTTTCTTTGTGGAACTGTGTTTATTTCTCCCGACTCCTTGCAAATGTCTTCGGTGACAGGATGATTAGACTGGCTGTGCACTCCAGGATCACACCATATTCCTGGAGCACTGGACCACGGATCGCCTGCTTCAGTCCCCAGAGGCTCTTGTCTCCCGTCAAACTTTGAGCATCCACTATCCTCTTCCACAACAGCTAGCATGTTCCCCACAACGTTTTGTGTTTTAAAGGTGACGGGGTTTTGTAGAGCAGCCTGATAGGAGTCTCTGTATCGACAAGTCAGCTCTTGAGCTTTGGTTACCTTTGCGCCCTGTCGCCTTTTCATGCAGGGGGTGCAGGGCTTCTCAGAGGAGTGAACCGTGCGGGCGCAAGGAGGGGGCTCGAGGGAGTCGGGCGAAGAGGGATGTGTTTGGGAATGGTGATGAGTGGATGGAGGTCCAGCTTCGGCAGACATGTGACTTAATGACATGGGTGCCACAGAGCTAAGGTGACTCTGGGACTTTAAAGACTGCACGTGTGCTTGTTGTGCGGCTGGATATTTCTGAAGTTGTGCTTCGGTTTGAATGCGTGGATTCATTTGCATGTCAGATTGTTCTTTAACGAGTGGCTGATCTTTTCCAAAAAGCATGGTAGCCTGCAGTACATCAATATAGTCCCCATCTGCAACAGCAGGGACTGCTGGGAAGCTTCTGCTCATATCATGCACTTTTGTATATTGACATTTATCATCCAGTGTATTTTCAGAAATACATTTTGTCTGACCTCTGTATTCAGTTATATTACCACTTGCAGAGGAGCAAGTATCTAAAACAGCGCCCGTTTCTTTGACCGTGTTTAAATTCATCCCGTTAAAGCGACTGTCCCATGTGTGAGGTGATACCCAGCCGATGGGCTTGCGTTCCTTTTCAGTTTCTTTAACTTTGACCAGTTGTGACGAGGAAGCAGCGCTAGTATCCACCAGACAGAGGGACACAGCAATGCCGTGCTTTGCTGGACATATCCTCGTCTCCACGGAGAAGGCGGACGGGTGTGAGGAAGATGTTAAAGTCAAGTTCTGAATAGTCACGGGATGCTGTTTCGGTGCAGAGTCGTTGGAGGGAGAACGAGCAGTAGATTTACTGGATGAAGAGTTTTCTGGAAAATCTGGAAGAGACGGAGAAGAAGGAAGCGGAGGTGGTAGAGGAGGATGCGGTGGAGGAGCAGAGGCCATACTACTCCAAGCGCTCCTTGGGACGTCCACAAACTCAGGCACCGCCACCCGTTCCCATGGTAATCTCACTACACCTTGCTCAGTGGCGAGCAGGCATCGGCTGAGAGGCGTTCCAGGACGGCCGAGATTGAACTCATCTAGGCAGTCATGTCCGAATAGGCAGGGATAGGACGTCTCAGGAACTGGAGTCTCCTCTACGACTCCCACACCAACTCCCTCTTCTTCAAGGAGGCTGCAGACCAGGATGCGAGCTGATTGGTCACAGAAGGGTGCCACCTGGAGATAGAAGTCTCCAGGCTGAAGAAGAGAGGGGTCGATGGGAGCGAGGTGGATGACGACTTGGTCACGTAAACACAGAGGCCAGCCCTCAAAACGGAAAAGCACATCAGGGTACTGAGCCTGAAGGGAACAAAGGATACCTCGTTATAATCTTAAGGTAACGAGTCTTTAATAAAAAAAATAAATAAAATAAAAATTGTGTGTTGAGACACCAGATCATGACTCACACATGCAGCCTGCTGCACAGTGTCTAAGATGTGCTTGGCTGGGATCAGGAAGTCCAGAAAACACCGGAGAGCATCTCCCTGATAGCGACTGTCAATGATGTGGAAAAGCTGGCTGAGCAGAGTCGGGGCGGTGGCTTCAAAGGGCGGGTACAGCACTGACAGAAGGTTCTGGACCGAGCCCTCCACAGAATCAAGGTTCTGCAAGCAAAAGAGAGAGAGAGAGAGAGAGAGAGAGCTTGTCCCCCTAATTACAAGGTTAAAACTCTAAATTATATACAGAAGCCACTTGGACAAGAACTTACATTTTTAAGCATGAATTTCACTCCAGTAATTCATGTAATCTAAAATATATTCGCTTCATCTGCTCAAAACTGGAAACTGACTGAAGGTCCTCCAAACATTTACAACATTTATTCAAAAAGAGTTGATGAAGCTATTTTATAACCTCAATAATATGACTTTTAACTTTATACTTAATTCTGGATTTATCATTTTTTAATGTAATTTGTTTTAAATCACTAACAGTCAACGTGACGTATTATCTGCTGAAAACATTTAGCGAGTTCGCCTTTAGTTTTAAGACAAACAGGAAACATCAGGTTACAGTTTAATAACAAAAAACAAGAAAGGATATCCATCTATAGTTTTTTTCCTATTGCAAAACTCAAAAGAGCATCACCACGTTGAGCATGACCAACATTATAAAACTAACAAAAGCTAAAAAGACCTCCAGTAGAGTCAGCAGCATCTGTTATCTTTTACAGGTTGCTTATTTTACTGCACTTTTATTTTATTACACTTCTTAGAGACAGTTCTTATTACTATTATTCTTAAAAACCTTGAAATCAGCCAGGAAATGTCATCTATCTCTGGTTATGATATAAAATATTATTTCATGATTCAGATTGGTAATTAAAAGTCACTAAAGTGAAGGTTGTCTCATTGATGGTGCTCAGTCTCATGTAGCTGTGGTCATATCGTTATGATTAAATCTTATTTATGTTATGATGAGAATAATCAAGCATTGCTTTCAGTTGTAGCAACCAGACAAAAATCTCATACAGAATTTTAGCCTATTATTTAAAAAAAAAAAGATGATTCAGAGGAGTATTTTTTTTTTGTTAAAGGACATCAACAATTGAATCTGATTTTCGTCTCACTTCAGAGATCTCATCCTGGTTGCCACTCATCCTTCTCATGATAAAGTTTCTAAAAAAAAAAAAAAGTCCTGCAGTGAGTCACTCTCCTCTCGCTGTTGAGGACAGGCGTTGTCCTCAACCTTAACTGTAGTGAGAATAAAAACACAGACACAAACACACGGGGTTCATCATCACTTCCAGAGGCGCCCAGTCCAACAACAAATCTGCATGTGGACACCATGTGATGGCTGGTCTCAAGGTTAGCCTGACTTCTGGTATATAGTTTTACATTCCCTTTAAATTCCCTTTGACCCGAACTCATGCCCCCCTGCCCACTTTTAGGTCCCGCTTTATTTAGCCCAGCAGAGGCGACAGAGTGGACCTCGGATGGCTGATGGATAGAAATGCATGACTGAGGCTCAGAGAGGAGACGACTTCAGGAAAAACTGACACATATCTTTTTTTTTTCTCCAAGCAGTTGTTTAGTATCATTTAGTGTATAATATTTATTAAAAACACACATAAAACACTAATAAATGGAAATTAGTGACTAGCAGAGGGATTTTTTTTTTTTTTTTTACTGGAGTTTAGTAGTTTGTTTTATTTTTGCAGTTGCAGCCAAAGTAAAAAAAAAAAAAAAAGGTTTAAAATCTGTTCTGTGGCTTTAGAAAGTATTCTTGCTCTCTTCATTTTTATCAAGGATGGTCACACATTTGGGACAATAAAACGTGCCAGAATACATTTGGCCTAAACCAGCAGTGATAATTTATCCTCAGATCCTCTGAAGTAGGTTCTCATTATTCAAATTTACATTCGGTTTACTTGGTATTAAGAACATTTGAGTAAAATTTTCCCAACCAAAGTTGGAGCGATGGACAAACACAGACAACGATATAAAGGTGAGGGTGTAATGAATCATCTCCAATCAACACAGCCTCTCCAGCTGGGCTTCCTGATGTACATCTTTTCCTCTGTAATGTGGCGTATTTGCGCTACACGAGGTTTTAACACATGTAAACTGTTTATACGGCTTTTTCTATGCATTAAGTCCCTTCAGGCCTCCTGTTTCTCCGTCTGTCCTCATTTTTTCTGCTTGTCAACCCTCTCTTGAATGTCATCCCCTCATCCTCTTGAATTATCATCTGAACATTCTTGTCTCTCCAGCAGCGACACACACACACACACACACACACACACACACACACACACACACACAATTTTACTTTCCAAACTATAACTGGAAAGG
>JAOWBL010017617.1:0-35627 GCA_028564865.1 Zenarchopterus dispar
TGCCTCTCGCCTGTGATGGGCTGGAATAGGCTCCAGTAGACCCCCGTGACCCAGAAATGGATTCAACGGGTCTAGAAGATGGATGGATGGGTTACAGGTTGTTTTTGTTTACATGAAACAAAAAAAGTGATCCCTCAACTGTTTTCTTCTTTTATTCCTTTTTTTGGTGTCTATATGTTCTTGTTAAAAACTTCAGATTTTCCTGAGGCTCTAAAGAAAACTGGAGTTGATTTATCATTGGTTTTATGTTTATGTTTAAATTTTAGCTAAAATAAGATATCCAGTAAGAAAGCTTATATTTTTTGTTTGCTTTTCTTAACAAATCTGTAGTTTGTTAAGAAACAGAACTTAATACTCAGTGATAACGGGGGTTTGCTTCCATGGAAACCTAAAACAGGAAATTCGTTTCTGAGATGAAGACACATTTTTAATTAAAAAAAAAAAAGCATCTCAACGTCAATACATGTTGGATTATCCGAGTACATTGCTCTTAAAGTGATTGTAAAGCCATACTCTAGAAGCTTCATATGTTTACCTTCTGAGAATTTTTTTCTCTTTTTTTTTTAGACTAGTACCTGATCAAAAACAATACCAAAATCTTTACTAAAATAAAAACAGAGAATACAATAATGGGAAAAGTAAAACACAAACAAAAGAATGAGATCCATCTAACAATTCTGTACGTTGGGATTTGTACAGCAGCTTAAGTTAAGGATGAACACAAGCTGTTCAGCTTTCTACCTTTGTCACAATTTCCTAAAGTCAGTTCAAAAACATTTAGAGTTAACAGTCTGTGACTGAGTTCTAGCTGAGCGCACAGTTTTAGTGTTGAAATAAAAAGTTACAAGGCATCAGAAACAGCACTGAAAGGTTAATCTCATATTCACATGTTTTAACAATACATCTCAAATAACTTAAAGAGTGACATGTTTACAGTCCTTTGAACATAAAATGAAGAATGATAATTGTTGCAGTTTCTCAAAGGGAACCAGTGTACGTTCTTTTTTTAAAAAAAAAAAAGAAAGAAAAAGAAAACAAAGATCCTAGCTGCACAACAGCATGTGATCATGTTGGTGTAACTCTCTTCATGAAGTAAAACAGCTGCTGAAACTACAAAAACTTAGTTCTGGTATGCATTACAACATGAATCATCATCCTTGATGAAAACAAAGTGTTTTCAATGCTTGTGATACAAAGTCAATTCAATAAGTGAAAAGAATGAAGAGTAGAACTTACGGGATGTTTCAAAGTGAAAGTTGAAGCATTTCTACTTGAGGAATGAAAAGTGAACTCACGGACCAACCAAGAAGAAAATAACTGATCAAAATGAAATCAAAAGGATTTTTGTTATGAGGGAGAGTGAAGATATGACTCTGGAGTGAAGACTGAAGGATGAACTGGTGAATCAGGGTGAAGAAGAGCAGCAGGTGAGGCGATGCTGTGGAGGTAGTATCATGATCTGGGCTTGCTTCAGTTGGTTTAGATTCAGGTCTAGATTCAACAACGTTTTGTGCCCCATAATCAAGTCATTTTGACTTTTTTCCACTTAATGGCACAAATACGAGTAAAGAATGCCAGGATTCATCCAGAAAAGTGTGATTAAGCGGTTCAGGGAGCATGTAACATAATATTCCCTCATTTATTGGCTTTATGAGACTTTATGTAGTGATCTGACTCTCCCATCATCAATCCAAGATTTTAGTCAAAATCAAAGGTAAAAGTGGTCATATAAAGTATTAGAATGTCGACGTTTTTATCTAATAAGAGACAAACCTGGACTGCAGTGATGAGTACAATGAGCTGAAATAAGATCATCAACAAGGGCATTTATGTATTTACAAAACCTGTGCTGACTGGTTTTATTTTTTATTTTGACCAAACTAAAATGGTAGGTATAAACTCGTAAACTTAACTAGTGAACCAGTCATTAGAGGACTTTATCTGATCTTAGTCAAAAAATCTCTCTCTATACATGAAACTGAATATTTTTATGTTTATATTATTTATGTTATTTGTTTCTAGTTTAATCTATCTTATTAAAAAAGGAAAACATACCTTGATTTAATCTGTACAGCATCACTACTCTCAGCTCATGAAAATTTTTTAACTAATTTTGAAATGAATTGGATCTCATGTCAACTAGGATAGCGAAACAGAAATCTTAAAACATGTTACATGCTCATGCTGGTGCTAACTGTGTCAAAACTGAAACTTTCAATGTCATTAATAAAGCACAGCAGAGATAGCTGTTCTTTTGTTCCACATACTAAAAGTTGTCAAACATATTAAAGAGTAACACTGGACTTTAAAGGGGATTTTCTTTCAACTTGATTATAATGTAGATTCCCCAGAAATAAGTTAATAAATCTGATTTAAATTCACATCTCTGCATTCATTCATGACCAAAAACATTGTGTCGTCATTTTAGCGGACCAGGGGAAATCTTCCAACAAGCTTTGCTTCATAGTTCCATTCTGCTGCTTTTTAGTCTGTTTGTTTCTTTTTTTGCTTTATTAAGTAAATCAGAGATTTCATTCTCTAGCTGCTTGTCATTATTCGTGCAGTTTCAGCAAAGAATTTCCGAGCTCGGCCTTTACACACACATTTCCTCAGACTTCCTGGATCTTTATAACATTATGCGTTGCTGAAAGACCAAAGTTTTGCAAATGTGGATTGAAAAGTTGAACTTGTTTAACTGATAAGTTTGGCACAAAGTTGGAAACCATGACTCATCCTTTTGATGGATTCTTCTTTGAAACCCCGTCGTGACACTCTCACCGATTCATCTGCTGATGGTAGAAGCTTCCAGAACTACTGTTTGTATAATCTGTAAACCTTTCTGTCCTCCCTTGGGTCTCTCTCTCAAACTTTTAGTCTGTTGATGACATGAAATTCCAATAATGAGTTTTGTCTTTGACTGTGAATGGAACAGGTCTGCCCGGACAGAGGAAATCATCCCTTCTATGTATAAAACCGATTTTAAAAAAAAGTAGAAACACTAACAAAACAAATGTTTTGATGCAGCTTTCAAAAACTGCCAAAATAATTTTGAAATAGCCTTTTTTCTGTGTGACTAGAAACAAAAGTGCAGTTTGACTTTTGCCTGCACAGGCTGGTTTAACTTTTTAAGTTAAACCAGCACTGCATTTTCATCTGGGGAGTAGTATCATCAGTCTTTTGCAAATAATAAATACATAAATAGAATTGATCTACACTCATTCACACATTGCAAAGTTACATAAAATAGAATGAGTATTTCTCAGCTGCTAAAGCCTCTGAAGCTCTTCAGTGCATGATAACGGTCTTCGGTTTGGACAGTAAAAACTCTGATTCTTCATGAAGCTGCATTATTTCATACTGAAGGTATGGGGATTCATTGTTTAGTTTATTTCACAATAAACACGGTGAGATCACTTCCAGCTCGTTCGTATTCACAGGTGGCCTTCCGTTTGCAGTTGTTGGTACACTTTCTTCTGCAGTCGTCTTATAGCTGTAAAAGTCCATATGGCTCGAGGTTTTCTTTACAGATCTTTAAATCCTAAAACTCCGGCTTGGACAGCTGTGGCTCAGACAGTGTGACACATTGGCGTGTTTTTAACCCATCAATACGTGGGAGTGGGTGCAGGTGAACTATGACCAGCAGCTGGGACTCGGGTTACAGTACACTTGTCGTAAAGTCTACAAACTGTTCAAAATGATTCCTGAATTATATCGGGAAAACAAGGGGTACAGAAAGACGTCGACTGTCGTAAAAGCTACAAAACCTGTAAACAAAAATACGTGGAGCGTATACACATAAAGCAGGAAACACATAGCAGACAGTCCTAACGGTAAGCCACAATGTTCACTAGTCCGTCCATGACCGTTAAGTGCTTAATATTTAACCTGTTAGTAAATACAGTAGTTCTTCAAGGTTCCTGTGATATTCAGTTATTTAGCCTAATATAGTAATTATTGCTTCTCTACGCTATGAAGCTTCGGTGCCTCACTAAGTAATTAATTTTTACCAAAAAGTAAAAATAACAACACTTTATCAGGTGAACAGTCGTGCGAGCACGAGTAACGCGCATCCACTCACTCTGTGCAGACGTTACAGATCCACCCACACGGTTGAGCTGTGACGACCGAATCACCGCACTCCTTTGTCACTCACACCAGGACACTTAAGACTCGGGTAACGACGTACACAGACTGAGTCGCTCGAGTTGCAGCCCTGAGGCCTGGACGAAACACCTCCAACTATGAAAGCGTTACGCGTCACACCGCCGTGTGCTTTGAGTTCGCATTTTCGCTCCTGGGCGATGAGGAAATATTGCCGCTAAACTGGCTGAAGCTAGCGGCCCTACACCTCACCCTCGGGCCCCCTCCACCGTCTCCAGCTGCGGTGCCTGAGGGCAGAGTACTGTAGCGGCCCGGTACGGGGAAGCCCTGGCCTGGGTTGGGTGCTTGGCTGCTGGGTTGGAGGGCGGCATCCTTGACGAAAAAGCTCTGGATGAGCTGGAACTTTTCCTTCTCTTCCTGTAAGAACAGGTTGACCAGGAGCTTCTTTTCTCGTTTCTGCTGCTCCGTGATGGTTTTGGGAACGTCTGGGATCACCCAGGCAACCATCAGGCCGAGGAACATCACCAGGTTCTGGAAGAGGGTGAAGGAAGGAGAAAGAAAGTGAAGGAAGGAAGTGTATGTAGACATGGATACAAATGGAAAAATACAAGTACAAAAACAAATGCGCATGTATGGTACTGTATGGGAACCACGTAACTTTAAGAGGTTTCTTAGCATGTTTTTACTGGGTTCATCAGAGATAAAGGTGTTCTTTCAATTTATAAACATTGAGTTTAAAAAAAGAAAGAAATTGTGTTTAAGCACCTGAAATGTGAAAAAAACTGGTAATATATGAGAATCTATGGGAGACACATCATGCAGTTTTGAAACAGACTGAAATCAAAAAGGGCAGGACCACTGGTGGCACGGCTTTATGCCGACTCGACAAGAACACACGGGGGATGCTCAAACTGTCAAATCAGTTACGATGACTACGAAAGTATGAGAATGAATGTTTCTCCTAGTAATCGCCCTGACAGACAAGAGTGCTCAGGCTGAAACGAAAAGTGAGAAAGAAAGGACCCTGGTGGAAATAAATAAAAACAAGATAGGGATAAAATAATCTTCTGAATGATGAGCACAAATCAGGTGGTCAGAAATGACCAACCTGGACCATACTGGCAGAGATAACCTTGTACTGTGGAGAGGACTTAACGGAGCAAAATTAAAAGAAGCTGAATATTTTAATGACTCATGATTTGTTGGCAGCATTGATGAAGGCAACTTCTCCAACAGTTTAATGCTGGAAAGACATTTGTTTGGCACATTTCAGTGATGCGGGAAGGGAAACAACAACAGAGCTGTTCATGAACTGACTGAAACATCTGGTGATATTCATAAAACATCATAATCACACAGACAGACACACAGACACCGCTTTCTCTCATTTAAGAATGCAAATGAATTTAAAACCCATAATCCATGTCATACCTGGAATAATATGACGAAAGCCAGCCTTGCAGCCAGGACAGACCAGTAGTGCTTGGAGAGCTGGTACGCATCTGGAGACCAGGGGGGTTCCCTGTAGTCTTTATAGCTAAAAACAAAAAGACATGTGCATAACGGATGGAGGTCTACCAAGGGACTCTGTTCAAGTTTTTTTGTTTTGAAGTTTCAGAATGAATAAACATCTTCTTGAGTCTTGTTTGGAATCAAGTAGAGGTCACTGAGAAAACTTAGCCCATCTCTACTGTCCGCATAGCAGGTAATCAGTCAGAGTTTGAGAATCTGAATCAAACCTTTCAGTTCTGGCATCGATTTCATCCCATGACCAATCTGATTTATATTCATGAGGCCGGCACGAAGGCTTATTGAAACAAAATGGTCATCCATTCAACTTCATCCCTTACTCAAAGCACAATAAGCTTTATTTGAATTCTTTTCTTTCTAGTAAACACTTTTGTATCATGTTACCAAGAGTCCCACAGAAGACATGTAACACATGCTGAACAAACAGCGAACGTGCTCAAAATCAAACATGAAAGGAACAACCAATTGAAATACTGATGCAGGAAAAAAGAGACAGATAAAGTGTGTGTGTGTTTTAACACCTGGCAGGCGAATTTAAAGACAACCACAAAAACACATTTGTTTGGACAAATAGAGTATGTGATTTATTCTGTTACACATGCAATCATCTTTATGAGGAAACTCAAGAGATTTACAAAGTGTTTAAGAGAAGTTAAAAATTAAATAAATAGAAAATGGCTCTGATGAGAACCACCATACGAAAGAAAGAAAGACCACGAGTCCCCTCTGCTGCAAGGAATAAGTTGATTAGCTATCTTGACATCGAAAGAGAACCTCAGATTATAGACTGCGTCATTATTTCACACAGTTCAAGAGGCAGATACAACATCAGCTGTCCACAGAGTGTGTGAACCAGGCCTTGATGGTCAAATTCCTCTGGAGAAGCCACAAATGAAAACCAAGGATGAAGAGAATTGCACAGTTCAAGAAACACAAGGAATTGACATCAGATTGAGTGATATTGTGCAAATTGTTCTAATGAATCTAAATCTGACTTTTTTTGTAAACTGGTATCCAGAGCCAATTTTTCTGATGGCTTGTGAGCTCTGCGGTGGTTCAGGTCTATGCAGAGTACTCTATGACGGTTCTCCTGATGTTGAACTGTATCGTATCATGGGCTGTTATGTACTCAGTCTGGATGGTACATTCATTTGTCTGTTTCATATTACAGTCTCAACTGACTGGTCTTTTGACTAGTTGCTGGTGCTTGGCTCCTCTAGTGCTGCTTTCCATTCCCTTCAAGACCTTGCTCATGTGTTGACTCATATAGTTGCTCATCTTGGTCATTATGATGCCTATAGGAGCTTCTATGCTGTGAAGAGGCAGTGTATTGGGCAATAGTTGGATGAGATTGCCCACTTTTCGGGATCCTTCATGATCTGAGCAGTTACTTTTGGGTTAATCTTCTAGGTGGATCCCATTCTTTAGTAGCTGGTTCATTTGTGCTTCTAGGCGTTTGTTCACTACAGTTTGTTTCTTTAGCTAACTGATGTGTACAACCTCAAGGCCCAGTGCTGTCCAAGTATTCATACTTGAGGAGTTGTCTTGGATGTCTATTGCTGTGGCGGTCATAGACTCTTGCTTTGGGAGTTTGCTGTGGTTCACTCATAGATCCACGAGCCACAGGGAAGTAGTGTCATTCGATGCCTCTTTCTTCCAAAGCTTTGTGAGGCTGCCTCTGCCCTGGGAGGGTCTATTGTCATTTTATTACCCTGCCATTGAGAGTCCACTGAAGATGGTTCAGTGGAAATGCTCTGTTTATTCTTCTAGCTTCTGCTTGAAGCCACTATGTTCTGAAAAATGGAGCTGACTCCAGAAACTAAGTCCTCCAAGCCCCAAATAGTATGCAACATGGAAAATAGTTAAAAGGAAATGCGAGGAATAAAGAAGCTTGGCAGTCCCTGATACATGCCCACCTTACCTCACCTGCCACAAGCTAGCTATTTTAGCCTAGCTCATGATAAGCTAAGATGCTAACTAATGTTACCTCATTGCAATCAAACTTGTTGACATTTCAGATGTTGCTACTGAAATAACATCTGAAATGAATTCTGAAGGAGCTCAGGCGGAGTTCCATCAGAGCTACGAGGAGGATAAGGCTCAGTTTATAGTGACGGCAAGCAGCTAAAACAGGTACCAGTGTGGCTCCTGGCTGTTAGCTCCCAAACTGAGGCTGCTAACCCTCTGAAAGTCTTCATCCCCAAACCCCTCCAGACGAACCCAGAGCCAGCTGCAGTGGTTTGACATTACTATTAACACCATATAACTATATTATCTTGTTAATAAAAATGAATATATTGTCTTGTCAAGAGAGCATAAAAGAGTGGTTGGTGGCTAAAATGAAAACAGCTAGCCATTAGCACCACACCTGCAATACAGCTGTCACTCAAAAATCCACACCTCTAACTATATATAATTTGTGGTTTCATATGATTTTACTTGATGAAATACATAAAAGTTCATCCCCTGCAAAAGTGTAGTGGGTGTTTTAGCATTTGAGACCAGAACTCATTTTTTGTACTAGTTTGTAAATTTTAACACTTTTGGAGCCCCTAGTGGTCACTGAAGGAGCTACGCATTTGGAAAAATTTGCCAGACCATCCTCACATCTGCTGGTTTGTTTTTTGTGCCATCTATTCATTTATCTAACTTTGAGCCTTTTTTTTTTTGATTTTCTGCTTATTCATACAACATAAAAATAAAGAAAAATCTATAGTTGTAAAGTACATGAACAAATAAAATATATTTTAAAATATGTTTGTTTATTTACTTATAAAATTATGTAAACATATAACTTTACCACAAAAAATAATTTCTGTGCGTGAAAAACTAATTCGTCATCAAATTTGTCATCATTTTTAAATTTGCTTTAAAACTAGTATACTTTTGCTGCTCTCTCAAGGAGAATATTCAGATCTTACAAAATAATTTAGCCTCTACATTGTTTAAACCAGGACAATACAGAGCAAAGTAGATGGAAAGGTCTGACCAAGCTGTTTCCTGTCAGAAGGAGTTACTCCTTTGGATCATAAAGAGGTTACCACCCCGCTGTTGTTCCACTTTAAGTTTATTTATAACACAGCAGGTTGAATGTGGTCAGTCAGTCATATATGGACAAATAAAAGGCTCACAGAAGGATTATGTCACAATAAGAGAGTCGGCCAATTATTCATCAAGGCTTCAATTAAAATGCAGAACGCATAAAAAAACTAAGTACATCTGTCCTGCAGTCAGAAATTTGTTAATCTTTAGCATTCTCAAGTTGAAGCTTATTGAATTTGAAGTTGTTTAAAGTTGAAGCTTATACAATTAATCAGTGCCACGTTAACGATTTGACCATTCAACAACCATCTCTAGATATGTAGGCAGAAACTTGCTGTGGGTCTTGCTATGCTGCTATGGGTTTGCACTGTTTTCACAGGTATTGTAAAGAGGCTGCTGCCTTCCCCTCTTGGATCTAATGGTCAACACACAGAATTCCACCCATCCATCCATTTTCTGTGCCCACTGAATCCATGTCTGGGTCACCGGGGTCTGCCCATAGCAGGCAATAGGCAGGGGTACACCATGGACAGGTCGCCCGTCCATCGCAGACACAGAATTCCTTTCAAGGCAATTACTCAAAGACAATCACTTTCATTGTTAATCTTGAGAGGATCTTTGGGCAGAAAATGCATCCTGAATGTACAGAAGAGAATCATTAGGAAACAAAGGCCCGCATTATGTACTGCTTAGCTATCCACGCTCTTATCAGTCAGTATCAGGTCACATTAATGTGTTTAGAATATGAGCAGAGACTTCACAACAGAATGCTGAATGGATAATTTCTTGGGTGATCCATGGGTTTTATTTTTGTCTTTCATTTTGTTTTTGTAAAGTTTTGGTTTCTTCGAAAGAGTATTGTCCTCCAATTTCTGGCTTTACTGTGGCTTCTTTTTGCTCCTGTGATTGTCCAACTCTGCTTTAATTGTTGTCACCTGTATCTTATCAGCCGATTGCCATATGTACAGGCCGTTTATAAAGATGTGTTTTTGTCTGTACTGGTGTTCTTGTGAATCGTCATCATCTGGAGCCAAAGTTCTGTTCCAATTCTCAGAAATGCATCTGGCCAAGAACAGAAGAAATACCAGGATATTTTCTTGCTCTGCCCATTTTATTGAGGACTGCATCCAGTGTTGACTTGTGTAGACTTGAGACAGCAAAGTATCCCAGGATGCATGTCATACAAGCAAACAAAATTGCAGCATCAATTCCCAAGAATGAAAGTCCAGACTTGTGATCATAGGAATTGAGAACCAGAGATAATCCCGTCTCTACCACTTTCTTTGGTTAAATGGCAAATTACCATTCGCTATTTTATGGTGAATTGAATTAAATTGATTTAAACTCATCCATCCGTCCATCTTCTTCTGCTTATCTCATGGTAGGGTCATGGGGATAGTAGCCTAAGAAGGGAGGCCCCTCTCCCCAGTTAGTTCGTCCAGCTCATCTGGGGGATCCCAAGGTGTTCCCAGGCCAGCCAAGAGACATAGTGCCCCCAGTGTGCCCTGGGTCTTCCCTGGGATCTCCTCCAAGTGGGACATCACCAGGGAGGTGTCCAGGAGGCATCCTCACCAGATGCCCGAGCCACCTCATCTGGGTCCTCTCGATGTGGAGGAGCAGCGGCTCTACTCTGAGCCCCTCCTGGGTGACTGAGCTTCTCACCCTATCTCTAAGGGAGAGCCCAGACACCCTACAGAGGAAACTCATTTCCACTCTTTGTATCCATGATCTTGTTCTGTCACTACCCACAGCTCGTGTACATAGGTGAGGGTAGGAACATAGACTGACTGGTAAATCGAGAGCTTCGCCTGGACATTTCTGGTCTCATCTTAAAAATTGATGAAACGAAGAAGAGTTTCTCAGTAAACGAGGCTTTCAGAAAATCAAGGCTAGATTTAGAGGACATTTTATTGTAAAAAGATTATATACTTGTGAGAAGAAAAATACAAGAGTTTACATAATTTGTTGCAGCTGCAGGGCTGAGGACGTGGAAGACTGTGATGAAGCCAAATCTGACCGCACACATACAGTAACAATCTTGTTCTCTGAATGTTTTTAGCTTGGTGACCACTGATAGTCCCTCGATACATAGATACATCAGGAATGTCAATTTGTGGCATCTCACAGAGATTTTTTGTCAAACACACATCCCTTCCATTGATATCTGTCATGTTCCTGCTGACTTCGCTCATGACGCTACGTCTTCTGTGGGCAGATCTAACCACAAATTGTTTGTGATCAGTGTTTTCTTCCTGAAAAGTATGTATTGCCTTTTGAAAGCAATGTTTATTGGTAAACTCTTCTTCAAGACTTCAATTTTTCCGCCCCTTCACATGATGTTTTGTGGTCCTTGGTTTGCCTGAGTTGAGATGAGTTGAGTTGAAAGTCTGGTTCAATAGTCACACCTCAGATCCAGGTGGAACTGTGTAGATTCGGTACTGGCAGGACCAGATCTTTTTCTTCGCTAGAGTTCTATTTTGACTGGGAGTTTCGCCTGTAAGTCAACATGTGTTTAGTAGACTTGGAGAAGGAATTTGACCACAGGGGTATTCAGTAGGGAGATACAGAACCTGCTGCTATGGGCCATCCTATCTCTATCCAAGTGGAGCAAGACTCTGATCTGCATTGCTGGCACTAAGCTGGATTTATTTTTCTGGGTGGGAGCTGGAGGCTCCCCTTTGTCACCACTTCTGTTCACAACCTTTATGAACATTATTTCTCATTTCAGCCACAGGGAGGTGGCCTCAGGATCTCAGTATTGGAGCGGTGGATAAGTGCAGTGTCTTTAGGTAGTGCAGGTCAGACTCGGACATGCTGTGCTGTGGTGAAAGGAGTTGAGCAAAAAGCTACAAATTTCCATTTACTTGTCAACTGAGTATACAAGTCGACAAATTTGTTGTTGCAGAGGAAGCGGTCCTGTTCCCCACATAGGCCATGAAAATAAGCTTTGTGAACAGCAGATTTCACGAGGGTTCTTTTTTTATTATTACTATTTTTATTTTAAGACCACTTGTATTCATAATCTTGTTTCTGCAGCCACAAGTGGGGGCACAGATGTGAGCAAATTTGTTGATACCCTTCCATTGGAAAAAAAAAAAAACCACAATTGTCAGTGAAATAACTTAAAACTGACAGAAGTTAGAATACATAATAATTTACTGAAAATCAACTAATAAAAATCATGGCTGTAAGAGGGAAACTGACCAAGTGTATTTGGTTGTTCTGGCTTATCCACTCCCTCTGCAAAAGAATAATAATAGTAAAAGAAAGCATTACTCTCACTCGTGTTTATTGCCAAAGAAACAAAAAAAACATATATAAAATTTAAGCAACATAATGGAACTTTTGACTCAGGGGGTCCCCCTATAGGCCTGGAGATTAAAATTGTTTTTATGACACTGTTCCATTATTTAGTCTGAATTGCTATTGTCTTTAAGTTAGATACCCAGTGTAGCTTGAAGAGCTGGTTTAATTTTATAGTCTTTTGTTCAACATAATTTGTAATGCCTTGAAGTGATTCACAGTTGTCCCAAGAAAAGACCAAGAGGGGAGTCCAAACTTACTACGGGTGCTTTTTGCTGATAATAGAGACTTGAGACCTCAAGAGTTTGAAGATGCAGCATGAAAGTGATCATTTAGCATCATAAATCTCCTTGGTGTTGCTTCACTATCAATCAGCACAAATGAAATAATTTTTTGGCGAGTATTTTAATGCTTTGCTGTGACACCGGGTTGCAGAGGAGGAACGCAGGAAACACCAGTCGCACTTAGTCATCACAGCAACTTAACATGTCCCATTTATGTGTCAGCAACGATCAAAGTTTCACTGACAGGACATAATGGGTCATTCACATCAACACACACTCTGTCATGAAAAAAATTCCCCTATAGCCCAAAGAGATGAAACACAGTGAGCATAAGCTGTCACTAAGATGTGCATTAACGGTATAGAAATAACAGACAAAGGAAGAAATCTGTGTGAGAGTTGTATGTGTGTGTGTGAGTGTGTGTGTGTGTGTGTCAGCGGGTCTTATGATGGCTGATTCCTTCTCCTTATACAGTCATGAGTGAGGAATGCTGCTTGTGAGCGTGAGCTCTTCTCCCTTTGGTTTTTTCTTTGATCTATTCATCTTTCACTTGACAATATTTTCGCAGCTCATTGTAAAAGGTCAACTTCAAAACTGTAAAACAAGACCTCCTTTCCTGTCGTTCTCCTGTCAATTCAACTTGAAAAAAAAAATTCATCTTGTCTTGCTCCTGTGTGTATTATCAAGACGCTCCATTTTTGGTTATAGTAGCGGAGCGCTGCAGCAACTGGAGCGTCTAACTCAATATTCTTTCATAAGACTTTTCAATGAGATTATGGTTTTATGTTTAGTTTGCGAGGCTTGTGTGTGCATGTGTCGTGCATGTATTCATGAGGTACTGCTGCCAAAACTTTGCCTCCAGGGACCCAGAAATAAATTTACAGACAAGCGGAGGTCAAACAATTCCCATCCGTACGAAAACGTAGGGGGAGTCAGCCCCCGTCTCCAAGCACAGCCGCTGTCAGGTGCGACTCTCTCCGTCTGTTTTTAACGTATGAACATGTATATTTCATCTGTGACTGGCAGAAGCCAGGGATGACAGGTTTGGCATCGCCCGTCCACTTCCTTCCTTATCATTTATTAATGTCCATTAGGTCTGAGGGAAGTAGGGAAGGGGGAAGAGGACAGGAAGAGCAGGGCCCGGAAATAAAAAGCTTACCACAATCAGAACATCAGACTGCAGGAATATTATCTTATACAAGTACGCACCTAGCTGTCTTTCATGCGGTTTAGGATTTTTAAGATCATAATTTACTTTTTTTAAATGCCTTTATTATTAATTATGCTGTGGCTGGACCTTATGAAAGCTGATAACTTCGAATAAACGAATAAACTGATGTGAAAAAGATTAAAACTTAAGAAACTTTATTTCATTGCTGCTAACAGTAGTTCTACAAGCTTTTAAACTGCGATGTGTACTTAGCTTTTCACACACAACTCTTGCATTTTGGATTAAATTTTGACAAAGGTTAGATTTAATTATTTTTTTAAGCACCGAACACAGCGAATAACAAAAAATAAACATTCAGTATGGAGACATCGAGGATTTAAACACTTAACTGATTTTTTTTCTTCAGAAATACGCTCCTGCTAGTTTCTAAAGACAACTACGCCCCTGAAGCGCTGCAACCTCGTTTTGTGGGGCACCTCAGCTAATGATAGCACATTTATAAAGAGCATATTTACATTTAAAAGTCCTTTCATTTGTGTGAAAGAGTCCCTTTCTGCTCTCAGTGTCGTCTTAAATTCTTATTTGAACTAACAGACGCACTTAAGTTTCGAACTTCAATGCTGAGGACCGAGCAGGGAAAACATGACTGGAGAGATGAACAACGATGTCTACTGATGCAGAAACTATTCTCTTACTTCCTCAAACTGCTGTTTTTAAAAGCCATTAAATATTTAAAATCTTCGCGGCTGGTCTCTGTCAAACCGACTATCTGTTTAACCATCCCTCCATCCAACTACAGACTCCACCCTTCCCTCTTTGCAATGCCATACTCGTGTTGTAAAAGCTGCGTCAATCATTGTTGTTCTTTGTGAGTACATTTGCACATAAATCACCCAGACTAGTATCAGCTCTACTTTCTCAGCACTTCATCGATCCTTTCATGTTGTCTTGACCCCTTTGCTTACCTACCACATCCATTCTGCCAGAAAACCCGAGGAGACATGTAGTTGATGGAGCGTTTTCCATGCAGAGCTGAATGATGAGCCTTGAGCTAAAATACAGCTGCGGTTAAAGCACGACACAGCAACACACACGCTGCAGACACAAAAACCATTCTTGGGATATCTCCCACCCAATTTCACGCCTAATAAGTGTTAGAGGCGTAAAGCATCTCGTCATCATTCTGATGTGACGTGTCACAGTCCTCCAACACAAAGACTGCATTCTTGCCTTGTAATTCCCTGCTGACTTCTTTAACAGCAGGTCGGCCTCAGCTGTCCGTGGGTGCCAGCATCCGTGACCTTCTTCTTGACAACGCTTTATGCTGACATTATGAAAGAGATTCTTGCCATCCGCATCAGTAGATGACACAATAGTGCATTGTCTCATGGCGTCGTAAGAATGTCTGACCGGAGATTCATGATGACATCGGCCTCTACGCGGAGGTGTGCTTTTCGCTTTTTAACGACAATTAAATAAAAGCAGTCGTGTTGCTTGTTTATGGGTATCCTGAAGCTGAATGTGTGTTTTACCGGCAGACAGTGATGTCTCCGTGCGCTGAGCTGTCCGGCGCTGTGCCAGGCTTGAAGTTGGTCACGTTAAAGTAGGAGAGCGTGTGGTCAATAAAGCCGTGCATGGTGCCGGTCTGGCTGTACATGTACTGGTAGACGAGCCGAGGGATGAAGTCCGACGTGAAGGAGATCACAAAGGCCTGCGGGCAGAAGGGTCAGGATGAGAGCGCCAAAGGGTTTTATCACATGATGTGTGATTTAATAAAACAACAACACAGCCAGTTAAGAACCAAGAAGCAAAACAGAAAAAAAAAATCTCGAAAAACTCTCAACTGGTATAAAACAGGCTTCTGCCTCATCATCCATGTTGTCAACAAAATGTTTCCCTGAAAGTTCACCCTCTTCAGACCTCATTCTCAGTGAGTGCACACAAATCACCTCTGGTGAACCCTCTGAATTCATGAAAACAAAACAAAACAAAACAAATCAGATTTTATTAAAAGAAGGTCAGTATCTTGCTGAATGTAAATCACTCAGAACGTAGCAGCACATTTCCAGAGCTCATTGATCTGCATAAACCTCCACCCAGGGGCAACCATGTAAGGAGGGTGGCATCATGAACCTGCATGTGTACCTGTGGATACGGTGTACTTTCAAAAAGACAGACAGAAACTTTTCTGATGAGGTGATAGAAGTTATTTTTTGGAGAAAAAAAAAAAAGAAAAAAAGTATTCTGCTCTGTTGTGGGCTACGACTGTGGTCAAGACTGGCACAGAACGGGTCTGGAAAGAGACGACGGGTAGATGGTATGGGTTCGGTCCAAAAAAAACCAAAAAAACAAACAAAACATTTAATTGTGAAGCAAAGATGATTTGAGATAAAACTGGATACAAATAACATTTTCCCCACATGGACAAATCTCTGCTGCTGACAACTGCGTTGCCTCTTTAATTCAGGAATCACACCTGACGGACAGATTCAGGCCACAGGAGTTTGCTGTTCACTCCTGTGGACACACGTTATTTTTTAGAGAAGTCAGTCTTCCTCTTAGCAACCTTTTCAACTTCCTTTTTAAATTGTATGGTGATGAATTTTACTATTTAACATGCTACCTGCAGCCTGTAGAGATGTAGGGATTGTTTTTTTATTTGTACGTTTTTATTTAATTCTGAGAATTTTATGGTCTGAGCCTTGAGTGAGCTTGCTGGGATGTTCAATCCAGGGGAAATTGACAAATGCCATGAAATAATCTTTTCTTTTCTTTTCTTCTTTTTTCTATTCTATTTTTTTTAACATAAATTGTGTCCTGATGCATAGTCTTTGAATTGAATGAATATATCCTTTTTCCCCCAGACGTCTGCACAGTGTATGCATGGGAGTTCAAGTCGAGAATGAATAAACTCCTGCTCCTTGTTTTTGAATCCTCCACAAATCTCTTCAGTATTAAAAGTAAACTGAATTGGATTTGGTTGGCTGACCGAGGATAAAATCTCCAGTCGGGCCTTCCCTGACTCCAACACACATCTCCTGAGAAGTCTTGTGTTTGTGTTTGGATGGGCTGGACTTGGCTTTCTGCCGGTCTTTGCTTTTTGTTAAGTTCCTGTTCTGTGTTTGCTTAGTTTTTGTCTTCATTTTTATGCGCTGAATTCTAGTCTTATTTTTAATTCTTATTCTTATTTTGGTAGTGTGTTTTACTTAGGCACCTTGGTCAACTTGACTTCCTGTTTCATTTTCTGGTTCCTGCTTCCTTTGTTTATTCCTGTCACTTTTGCTTCCTGCTCTTTAATCACCGCAGGTTTTGGTCTCTGACTGCTTCTCATCTGTTTTGTATAACTTCCTTCTGTAAACACTCTGCCTGACTTCTTCCTTCCCTGTCATGTCATTGTCTCTCATCTGTCTCTAAGCTGTTTTTGATTCCTGCTCAGGATTTCAGGAACTGAGGTTTGAACACCATCCATCCATGAACTATACCGGCTTATTCCTATTTAGGGTCACAGGGGTCTGCTGGAGCTTTGTTTGGGCAGAAGGCTGGGGTACACACTTTATATAAGACCTAAAACTTACCAATAAATACTAGTCTTACTGGTCATTAGTAAAATTATTACTTACATTTATAATGACTGACAACTTTCCCATTCCACTGAGTATGTTGTACCATATACCTGTAAAGAGGGAGGGGACAAGAAGATGAGCATTAAACATAGTAAACAAACTAACTGGGCCTTCACCGCTATAAGCTGAATTCACTTTACTTTTAAGATCTAAGCTCTTCATAAACACCGAAGGCATCTACATTTTTCTTCTGATGACTCTCAATAACTGAGTTTTAAAGAATTCGGTTCCACAGTTAAACTTATTTCAACGTTACAACTGAGAATATGAAGTGACTTCTGGGTAATAAGAAGATCTGTGTGTTGAATCTCGATTTGTTCAAAGATGGAACTGGCAAAAGACTGACAATCCAAGAGTGATTCAAAAGCTCTGCCACTAGCATGAAAAAATGTACCCAGAAGAGATTTAACGTCACGGCTGTGCTCAGATTTGGTTGTGGTGAGCGGCACGCTTTGCAGTGTGACCTTTTGAGTTGAGAAAAGCCTTTAAAAGCCTTTGGGTAAAATGAATACGTGCAGAGATCAAGCAGAAATGAAAAACGATTTTCTGCTAAAAACAGAAAATTGGAGATGGGAGTAATGAAGTGGTCGTAATGAACTGCCGCGGGGTGTCATTTTGTAAACTCAGCTGTGAAACCTATCTCCCCGCCTGCAGCAACCGCTAACTCCCGAGCAATTTAATCCATCTGGTTTCAGAGAGATTCGGTGTCCTGTGATGCTTTAAGCAGTAATGGCTTCTCTATCTCGAATAAGGAAAACATAACAAGTCATCCAATTGTTGACTGATGGACACCTGAACACTTTGAGATGACTTTGTATTCCTTTCCGGGTTCAGATCAGATCTACCGCTCCATGTCTTCGGAGCTCACCTTTGGGGTCACGTTTTTAAGGCGGCATCAGTTTTTCTGCTCAGATGAAGAGTTCCAGCTTACCAATGTCTTTAGCTCGTGCAGCGACCGGCCTCCGCAGCTCGGTAACAAACTTCTTGGCGTCCAGTCTGATCTCGATGACATTGTTCAGAAGGGCGAAGAGGGGAGCCAGTGGGAAAGATGCCACGAACAGAGAGACGAAACCAAACTGGATGACTGGAGAAAAAAAGAAAAAAAAATCTCAGTCGCAGGCTGCCTGTTTCATCTTCTGAGATCCAGTTCTGAATAAAATAACAATAATGATAATACATATTAGCATAAATTTATGCCTGAAAATGAAGGTAATTATCATCCAATTCAACTAATCTATTTTATGTCTTAAAGACAAAAAAGATACTCCAGAAAACACATTAAAGATGAGCACTTCTTCCTTAAGGCAAACCTTTATCTACGTTTGCCTTAAACCAAATCAGATGCTTGTGAAATTAAATCAGTTCATTGATGTAAGATCCCAGATTAGCCCTGTGTTACAGATGGTCTGAAAAATCCTGGGTTCGTCTCAGAATAACCCAAGCTCATATTTAGTTGGATATGAGTCATTTCTGCTTTCTGACAGAATGTGAGAGGTTGCTATGCGAGAAAGGAATCAAACCATTAATATCACGAGAACATTTGATTTAAAAAGCCATCATGACGCAGTGAGATTGACATTCACGAACGTCCGTCTGGTGAGCCCTGGGACTGTTTGTCCAGCTCTCTTTCTGATTCCAGAGTTTCCTTTTAAGGTTGAACAACAGCAGATAAACGGAGGCCTTTTCTGATTCAACCCTGCATGTATCTTGACTGAGTGCGTGTTAAGCAAAACATATTCAGTCAGCCTAGTAACGCACCATCCATGACTAATAATTAAATATCCCTTGTCTTGATGGGAAGCTTAGCTTTGCGTATCTTTAGTGATAGATTTTAAAACATTTCTCAGACTTAAAGGCATGGAAAGCCATAATTTTCCATGACTGCCTGCAAACACATCACTCAAACGTGTTCCCTCGTTTCTGACGCTGCCAGCTGCACGGAAATGCTCATCGGTAGTGTGATAAAAGACAAAACAAAGTAGTAAATGACGGGATGTGATTGAAGCACATAAAAACACATCCACACCATCTCTTTTTTTCTGTTCACAGCTTTACTCTGAAATCTGGCAACCCCTGCTCCTGTAAATAAGTTAGATGTGATAGAGATAGACGGCAGAATTCCCTCCCTGGCATGGTCACATTCTCCGGGCAGTGAAAGCCTCAGGACAAGTTTCTCCTCCTGATTCCTTGTGTGTGTCAGTCTTCAGTGACAAGACTTTTTCTCCGGCCTTTGTTGTTGCCCTCAGCCTTTCATGCTCTGAATTCGATTCTGGATCAAACAAAAGTGGAAGGTTTTGAGGTGTGTGGATCTAAGCTGCTGGTTGGATGAACATGGTGATTCTTCATGTTTGCTATTCTGACATATTTACAGGTTTCTGGGTTCAAAACTATTGCAGATGACAGGAGAAGGTGCTGCTCTCCAAATAAGCTAAACATTACTCTGCATCTGAAGTTTACCAAAGACAACATTACTGGTGGACTGATCACACAAAAGCTGAATAGTTCAGGAGGAAAACTTAGCACAGTGCATGGCCAACTTCAAAACATGATCCCACCAATGAAGCAGGATGATCACGTTACATCATTGAAGGGAAAATTTGAATTCCCAGGTTTGCAGTAATATCCTTCTGGATACCGTCAGGATGGCCGACCACCAGCTGAAGCTTTGAAGACGCTGGATGATGCAACAGGACAAGTCAGACCTTCACAGCTTAGATGCTGGAGTGACCTCACAAGATCCGTTCATACAAGATGAAGGTCTGAGATGAAGGAGTATCGACAGCACTTCCAATAAAGAAGTCAATCTGCGATTATACGGAAGATTCTCTTAGTTTTTCTGTCAGCACTGTGGAGGCACTCAAGAGAAATAAATTGTTTGTTTGCTAATACCTCAAGAGCGAATAAGATCAGACCAAAGGTTACAAAGTTACTGCAAATGGATGGAGAAAACCAACAGGGTTCACATACTTTTCTTGCCCCTGTGATCATTTAGAAGTTGTATTAATCAGACAAACTAAAGTCAGGCTCGACATCAAGGTGAGCAGAAAAAGCTTCTCTGACGTCTTGATTAATGATCGATTCACCTGCTCCCTCGGAGTGTGAAAAGGAAACCTGAGAGAGACGGGGCAGTTTTCCTGACTGTGGCTGGTGCGCAGCTCAGATCAGAGCCGTGGAACTCTAGCAGTGTGGGAACGGGGATTTCCAACGAGTCTGAGACTGATGGCTTCACCTCGGGATGCCACGCCGAGACAATGAGCGACCAGGAAGAAAATACGACAAAAAGGGGGGGCAGCGAACGCTAGAGGGCAAGCTTAGAATAACCTCGCAACCGATCTGAGCCGAGGTTGACGGGTTCGACCGGGTGGGGACAGCCTGAAATTAGCAAACCGTGGAGTCTTCTGTTCATCCGCGGGTTTAGGAAGTCTGTCACTTACAAGCACAATCAAAAGTCAGAATATTAAACTGGGATCTAAAATTAAATCTTTTCTCTGGATTGAAATTGTATATTTGCTGATCTTCCATTTGATTCCTATCCTCCCCGAGTAAACAATCCGTATGTTATCTTCTGTCACTGATTCTTGTTTCTTTTAAAGCTTTTTTCCACTAAATCAAAGTTTTTCTTTTCTCTCTCTCTCTCTCTCTGCACAGGTTGGTTGCATGACTATTTCTGGATGTGGTGGGGGTGTCATCAGTGTACTTGGTGTTGTGTTACAACTGTGCTTATCACAATGTCAGAGCAAAAAGAAAAAGAAGAAGAAGAAGAAGAATGTCACCACCCGGATTCATCCGAACATGAAAAGTCTCCACCTGGAGAGAAAAGCTTCTAATTCCAGAAGATACGTCCTGTGATTGCGGAAAAGACGTCACTCGGTTTCGGTAGGGACAAATTATTAGTCTGTGTCAAGCAAAAGAGGGGAAAAAAAGCAAGTAAAGAGACTGCTAGCTGTAACTAGACTAAGAACTGTGCAACATTATTAAACATGGAGTGATAGTGGCCAGTCCTCATCTTCAACAAAGAAGTGTTTAATGTGAAGAAGAAAAGCCTCCGTTTGTTCAGGAGCATAAAGACCAGACTCTGGACCAAAGTGGTCTAAAGAGCCCACATTTACTCCTGAGTGACGGGTGGATCAGTGTAAAGTGGACATCAGAAGGCCATTTCAAGCCATTTTTATCTTATCTATTTTCACATTAGCTTTGCACATATTATACCCCAAAGTAGTTCATATTTAGAATTATTACCAAAGCAATGTAGATAACATGTTAGTTTCATCCTCACAACCACATATACGTGACGGAAACAAAACCAAAACAAAACTGATGCACCTTTTACAATCAATATGGTGTCTATTTATAGTTTAAATTATTATTCCAGAGGTAAATCAATGCTAAGGTCTATTATTAGATAATAATGAGTGTTCACTTTCATTAGAACAGAATAAACGTTTGCAGCAAACTGGATTTAACCTTGAGTAACCAGTGTCAGAATAAATCACTAATTTAATCCTCTGAATGTTATTCCACTTAAATTAAAGTGGCTTTTACTTTGGGAGTGTACAGAAGGAGTATAAAAAAGTGACCATTCATACAGGAATATCCTTTCATTTACTACTGCATTGTCTGTAGAAGTCAAATATATACTACCGTTACTAGACAAAATGAGTTTCAAAACTGGATCGGTAAGACTTTTCTCAGGAAGTAGCGGCCATGAACTCTCCTTCTCATTTTGAATCTTTTAACAGTAGTTTAACTGACATTTGGTAGTCGATCAGTATTTAGTTAATATAGCAACTACCTTAAGGCGACGTTCAGTAACTACAAAGGAAATGTTTACTTTGTGTGAAGAAAGTGATTATTATGCAAGTCTGAGGAGGTGGTATTATGATCGGGGGTCGCTTCACCTGCCCGGACAAATGAGGTCTGTTTGTCCGTAGGGGATGAACTGGACCTGCATTAACTGAGCTCGAACCCTGAAGGAGTGTTACACACAGGGATAGGCCACCAGAGACCTGTCCTTAAACCCATTTACCCTCGCTCCCATCACCACCAGAATATCTCGGTGGGAAATAAATGATAACCTGTTTGTTCTTGTAACTATCCCATGCTACACCGAAGCTAAGTGTGGTGGTAATGTCGGTGTGGTTCAACTCAGTGTTTGTAAAAGCAACTAGTGAATTACAGCCTTAAAACCAGAATAGAATGGTCAACGGTTCAAACAAACTCACCGCAGACGCTGATATTTTACCGTTACGTAGTTAATCCGGTTGTTTTAACCGTAAACAAGGACAAGTCATGGGAAAGGCAGACTCTCCCAGAAGCAATGGACTCAAATAAGTGGATTTACAGCCTCCATTTGCTCCTAAACATGTTTTCCTAAAAATCCATGATGCTTGAATCTATGACCTCCATGATGCAAAAGGTTGAGATTTACTTCACTTACTGTTTTAATGTTTATTCAAAGAAGAAATACGTTTCTCGGTGCTCACCTTGAGTCTCGGTTTTTAAAGCTTAATATCCTAAAACGCAGATGATGTTGCTCCAAGTTTGGGGTCAATCATTGTCCAGTTAATAACTTATTGAAGCGTGGTATTTGAAGCCCCCGACTGAGATGAACTAACATTAAATTTTCGCAGATTTATAAAGCAGTATATTTTCTTCTGTGGTGGTGGGGGAAGTTTCATGACTGAAGTGGGAGCTGATACTGTGGAAATGTGACTGGTCTGTGGTACCAGGGGCAGGACAGCAGGATGTTCAACTGAACATTTCTGGAAATGGTTGACTTAATTGGCTCCATCCAGACTTCCATCAGTCTGCTCCTCTTCTCTTGAAACCAGGGACCTTCTCCATCTCGACTCCAGCTTTTTCTCGTCCACCTGCTGATTCTCCGTTAACTCGACTTTAAGCTGCTCCGTCTCTCCTCCCTGAAGGGTCTTTGCTTAGCAGCTCGTCCACCTCCTGATTCTCCATTTGCTTAGCAGCTCCTCCATGTCTCTAGTGATCCAAAGTTTGTTTTTGCTTGTGTTCAGTATTAAAACTTCTCCATAACTTCTTCATTTGTGAATCTTCAGGTGTTCTTCACCATGACAGTGTTTGACCATAACTACCTGAGACCTCTCCTGCTGCATAACTGTTCTTGCTTTAAATAATTTAACCTTCAAAAGTTCCTGAGCATTATCTTTTGCACACCACCACAGCACACCACTCAAAAAAAAAAAGAAGAAAAAGCCTCATCTTATTTTTTTTTTTTTTTTACGGGAACCACATTTTCTTCATTGAAACCACAACAGACAGATTGTTATTCCTTAGTTTTGGCTTCCCATCTGGAACTTTCCTCTCACATCTCATGCTCGCTTTAGTTTCGTCGATAAAAAGAGCTCCTGGATATTGTTTGACATAGTTTTATTTGCAATAACAAGAATGAGGACAGACTGATAGCGCCAACAAGTCCACTGACAGATTTCCCCACCGGACCGAGTTTCACCACGAATGTAGAAGCAGCTGATGCGTTTAAGTTTAGACGACTTAAAAGTCCCATTTGAATACTTCACGCTGTGGCCATCTCTGAGGCCAAAAGACAAAGTTTTTCCCTGGCTTACATGTAATCCTTTAAGAACACTAGAGTTTACGTTTGTTGCGTAGCAGGTTCACAGTTTTTCTTATTGTTTGCTATGTAACATGGTGGTCTGCTTCTCCAAATATGGTGCCATTTGCTGTCAAACAGCGTAGATTAAAAACTATTGAAGCATCTTTCCTTTCCCGCCCTGGTGAGACGACTGTCATAGTAAATAAAATTGAAAAAATTAATTCAAAATATCCTGTCACTTACAAATTACATGCTGCCCCTTTGGTATGAATACCAAAAAGGTGTTTATTTAAACATACAGCTGTGGCTTATTATCCAAGACGGAAGAGAAGCTTTCATCTACGAGTGCATTTCCAGTGTTTATGCGTTGTGGCTTCTGACTGACATGAACATATAATGACATATACAACACATGCGCAGCCACTGGTGACTGCTGGAGCGCAGCAGGAGAGAAACAGATGTGTTTCCCTCCTCACAGATTTTCCCATTTACATTTTTAG
Organism: Zenarchopterus dispar; assembly: GCA_028564865.1. Classification (NCBI taxonomy): domain Eukaryota; kingdom Metazoa; phylum Chordata; class Actinopteri; order Beloniformes; family Zenarchopteridae; genus Zenarchopterus; species Zenarchopterus dispar. The sequence continues at coordinate 24,135 of JAOWBL010017617.1, forward strand.
CTGAATTAAAAGAAATGCTGCTCATGAAGCACTGCGGTCGGTTATTATTCAGTCTGGTTATGTGTACCCGCGGCGGTTGTTGCCTAGTTGGCTGTCTTCAGCCGTTTCCCTGAGCGTGTGAATGCAGACTCACTCATTTCCATGTATTCTGGCGTGAGGCCTTCAAATGGAGCCAAGGCGTAGTCCAGGTTCCACTGCTGCGGAGGTCTCTCCTCGTGCCTCTCCTTCGGCACAGATTCTTTCTCCTTTAACGCACGAATCAACTTCTTCAACTTCCTGTTAAGGTTGAAGAAAGAGAGGAGTTTTGAGTTTCGAGGTGAGATTGGAACAATGTTGATGATGGGCTTGTTCCATTTACTCGGGAAGTCGGAAGTCGGAAGTCAAAACAGGTTGACAGGAATCTCAGCTGCAAAGTCGGAAAATAAACCTTTCCAAATATTATATTAGCTGTCGCTGCTTTTAGCCATAACATTGTTATGTTTTAGTAATGGTGATATGTAACAATGTCATTTTGAAGTTTTGACATGTACAAACATGTCTGTTGTTGTTGAGGGAACTGTTGAATAAACTGGAAAATTAGCTGAGGATTTAGTTTTCTGGGTAAGTGAGGTTTTTACAACTTTCTGAGTTGAAGTTCCAACTTCAGGGGCATTCCAGTTGAAACTTCCAACTTGGGACTTGGAAATTCCAACATCCAAGTATAAATGGATTACTGGTTTACAGAGCTACAATTGTTAAAAAACGAGACTCAAGAATGTCATGACAATAAGAGAGTCACTAAGAAAGTTGTTTTATAGATTAAATTATATTATATTATTCAAATTTGAAATACTTTTTTAATCCCTGAAGGGAAATTAAATAATGAATTGTATTATAATTGGACTTATTTGAACCTGTTTACGTTTTCTCTTAAGTGCTTTGACATTACTTTTTGTGAGTTGGATCTCCACAATGAACTTAACTGAACTGAAATGACTGAGGTTAACTTTTTAGCGCTGGTGTCCTGCAGCTTGTGTGTTAAAGCAGGAGTGTGTGACTGCAGTAGGACACAATACAGGTAAAAGGCTTGTCATGCCACAAGTATCAGCACTCTCCCTTTAGCTTAAAGTAATTATTATTTTGGGTAAAAAAAAAAAAAAAAAAGGAACAATACTAGCTGAAGTGAACATCCACTTCCTGTAGACATCCTCACAGATTGAACGTATGCACCCGCACCGGTTCATTTTTCTCGTTTTGCGAGCCGTTAGATTTGTTGGAGTTGGCTCTGACTGCTCAGTAATTGAACTGAGGGACAGAATGACGACACAAGACCTCTCAGAAAAATCTCAGCTGATGTCACCAGGCTGCTAATGTACCACACTTTGTAATCCTATTGCACCATTTTATTCAATTTGCATCAAACTTTATTTTTATATTTTGATAGGAATGTGAAAGGGGTCGTTCATGCAGGTACCGCTCTACTCCAGCTAAGACTTTTCTCCACGTGTCCTGGGAGGGACCTTCAAACATGGCCAGATTCCACACGAATGGGATAATAATATTACGCTGAAGTCCAAGTAGGAAGCTCTGAGCCAGGTATTTAAATAGAATTTGATGGCTTCTTGTTTACCAGCTTAGTTTAGAACCTTTCAGCTCCTTACTGGTTTAGATGATTTAATGCAATCTCTTTTTTTTCATGTGTTTATTTAAACAACATGGCTCCCCCTGTCTTTTACGGTTCAGCAGACTGCGACTGTTCCATGCCGGTCATTCGTTTGGGATTCTAAGTGTGGGATCGCAGAACGAAGATGCTGTGAACTTTCCACAGACATGAATCCTCTCTGGGAGGATGTGCAGGCCCAGCCCACCAGCCTACGGAGAATACACCACCCTAAGTTTGTGCCTGATGGAGAGCACAGCTCCTGGGAACCTGCAGTCCTTGGGAACAGTCCAACCCAGGAAAAAAAAAAGCATAACATCACAAAAATATGAATGTCTTTATGTTACAGCTGCAACTTACTTATGTATCTTCTTGTAATTTATGATACAGTGATTTTACAGCTCCATTTTCAAAAAGGTTTGGACACTATAGGACACATTTATGTCCAAATCTCATGAATCCATACATTCCAGAAATCACTATTATTAGTATTAATGTCTTTGGAATGGGCAGCTTACACATCTGGAAAGGCAACATCTATGCTGAAAGGTGTAAATAATGTGTTAAGAGCAACATATGCTCCCATCCAGACATCTTTTTCAGGGAAGGCTTTGCATCTTTCAGCAAGACAATGATAAACTATAAACTGCATCTTTCACAAAAGTACCGCTTTGCTGTGGAAGAGTCCAGATGTTGAACCGGACTTCCTGCAGTCCAGACCTTTTACCAGTTAAAGGCCCTGGGCATTTCATGAAACAAAAAGTACGACAAAGAAGATCCAGAACTTGAATGAGGCCACAAAGGGGCGACATGTCTCTCCGACAACTGGTCGCCGTAGTTACCAGATGTACATACATGGCCTGTTGTTGTAAGAAGAGGAGACGCTACACAGAGATAAACATCGCTCTATCGTAAATTTTTTGAGATTTGTTGCATGCAGGAAACCCAAAATTACCTTCATTTTTTGTTTAAGATGGTACACTTTCTCAGTTCAGACATTTGACATGTTATTTTAATGTTTAATTCTGGATTTAAAAAAATGGGTTTATGAGATTTCTAAATCATTGCATTGTTTTTATTTACTTTTTACACCCACATTTTTTGGGAAATAGGGTTAATTTCTAATGAAGTAGAGTATTAAGTCTTTTTTTTTATTAAAACTCAAATAAATTTGACCCCAAACTAACTCAAAACAGTAGGTGAAGAAAAACTTTGGTCTATTGCAGTCGGCTCCCTTCATGTGCGCACACATCCATCTGGTTCGATGGCCATAAAACAGTGCACTGGCCCGCAGCATAAAGCTGAGTTGATTCTGGACACCAGGCAGGTGTGAAAGCTTTCGACTCCACGAATGTTAGTGTTGATAGAGGCCTCATGGCTGGCTGATCCGCTCAGCTCGCAGGTCAGCGGGTTAAACTGTGCTTATAGCAACAGTAACAGTGCTGCCTGGGGCCAGAGGTTGCATGACAGTTGCTAGGAACAAGGCTGACCTCTGACCTTCGGGGTCTGAATGTAAAAGCCGCGCCGCTGTAGGTTTGTTGAGACATGGAAGGAATGTTATTACAGGGAATCCTGTGCGAGCTTGCGCGTAAGTATTTGTTTATGTCGGTTTAAGTGAACAGGACGGGTCACGAACCGCTCAGGCAAAGGATACACCATATTTTAGCTTTCTTTTTTTGTTTGCCAGTTTCTTCTGATGCTCTTCTTGACAAAGCGACCACACAAAGAAAAGAGGAACTTACGGGATACCGATCTCAAAGATGTTGTTTTGGATCAGCTGCTTCCCGAGCATGATGATGCTCAGCTGGATGCACAGCTCAATGAGGCAGCCTCCTGGAGCACACTGACAGACACACAGAACTAACTTCAGCTGCATTTCTAATCAGCTTAGATTTGATTGTCTCAAGAGAGATGTAAAGATGAGGAAAACACAAACCTCCTCCATCCGATAATCGTTGAAGACGTACACGTAATTCCCAGGTCGACCCACGAACCTGCAGGGAGATGTGCAGCGTTAGATAATTTTAAAGTTAATTTCTGCTTTTACAAAAAAGAAGAAAAAAAACTTAAGTCTCCACATGGAAAGATTTTTCAAACAGAATCTTCACAGGAAAACTAAAATAGACAAAAATAAATCAGTGAACAGAGTAGAAAAGTTGGAAAAAGGACAATCTAAAATCTGAAAATGAGATTTCCAAAATGTTATACATCTAAAACACAGTTTTCTGATGCTTACACACACACACACACACACACACACAGGTTCTTACCGGCCTTTGAAGAAAGCCACGTAAAAGATGGGCGCGTACGCGTTCATAAACTTCAGCAGGAAGGCTTTCAGGATGAGGCGCTCCTCAAAGTTGGTTTCCGTTTTAGGAATCTCTGAAAAATAGTTGAGATGAAAGCGTGAGTACTTTTTTCATAAAGTGAGAGGAGGAGCGCAGAGTAAAAGAGGAGTTCGTGTTTGTACTTTGCATTATATAAAATATATTTCCAGGTTTTGCACCCTCGTGTTTCATCTTGAGCCTCTGCTTTGAGCACATGAGAACACTGCTCTGAGATGTTTTAACGTGATCAGTGTGCTGGAAGTAGGTTAGGATGCTGGCGCTCACACACACACACACACACACACACAGCAGCCCTCCTCCTCCTCCTCACACTTCTCCCTTAAATTTTCCTGCTTTTCAGAGGTTGTGAAAATGAATGTGAATGCGGTTGAAACCCCACGAGATGACTGATGGGATGGCTGGTGCATGAAGACATCAAAGTTTCATCAGCGTGTCCACCAAGAGGCAGAAAAACTCTCTCACACACATTTACTGACGAATCCATGCCTAGACTGAAATTAAAAATAGTAAAAAGCTCGCTCACTTGACAAGACACGTGGGAAATTCTCTTTTCTTACCATTTCTTAAATATGCAAGCCAAATAAAGACAAGTCTGCGTTGTCATTCTTGACTCCTCCACTATTAATGACTCATGAAGTTTTGAATGAAAGTTTGAGAATTCAACCATTTTTTTTTGGTACATTTCCAATATAATAAGAAATAAGTGGAAATGGGCAAAAGTAATAGGAAATAATAATTTATTGAACGTTGGCTAATGATATTCAGACCCTGCTTTTGAGCAGTAGCTTAACAGAATAATTTGAAAAAGAAAAAGAAGAAAACCTGGACAACATGATGGGCCCTTAACTTAATATTTTCTTGCACCTTTTGAGAAAATATACTCAGTGAAACTTCTGCATCTGGAGACAAGTATTTTTGTCCTCATGATCAAACTCCTCCATCTATCTCAGCTTTGAAGGTTTCTTCTCCAAACTGCATGTTTCAGCTCCTCCCGCTGACATTCAGCAGGATTTAGATCGGAGCTTGTAGACGGACACTTCTGAATAGTCCGATGCTTTGCTGGTCATGGTTGTTTTTAGATGTGAGTCATTATTGTGTTGGAGGACCCGTGACTTGCAGCTTTCTGACTCTGGGCACCAGAATGTCTTGATAGTCTTGAGATTTCACATATTTAAGACACCCTGTACCAGATGGAACAAAGCAGCTCCAGAACAGAACCGAGCCTCCTCCATGTCTCACAGGAGCTTCAGTCTCCTTTTTGCTGAAGGCTTCCTTTTTGGATCTGTGAACATAGATGTGACTTGCCAAGATTTCCAAAGGGCATTCTCCCAGAAGCTTTGCGGCTTGCCAGTAAGCATTTTGATAAATTCCAGTCTGGCATTTTTATGATTTCCTTTCAGCAGTGGCGTCCTCCTCTGTCATCCACTTTGGTTCAAACAGTGACCTATGGTTTGATCTGTCGCTGATGGAGCTTGACCTTGGAGTTCATCCTAAATCTCGTTGAAAGTTGTTCTGTTCTCTTTGGTTACCATACATATCACCCATCTCTTTAATTCATCTTTAATTTTCTTCTTGTAGACACAACCAGGGAGGTTGACTACAGTCCCTTTAAATAGTCAGACTGACTGAAGATTAAAGATATCAGTGATGTTAATTACAGGACACACTTTAATTTAACATGTCACTATGGTAAAATTATTTCTAATCTTTTCTAGGAGAACCAACTGATTTGTCCAGGCCAGTTTCTGTCCTTTTTTAAAGCAATGTGTGATTTTTATCACTTATTTTTCAATACATTAGTATTTATTTTTTCTTTTGTCAGTCTCAAAGTACTTCAGGGACCATTGTAGGTTTTTCTTTCTGTAACGGAAGGATAACAACAAATTTGTATGTGTCCATAAAAAAAAAGAAAAAAAAAAGAGAGAGAGAAATTGAAATTCAATTCTTTTCAGGTAAACAGTAAATTACAACCAGGACACAGTTAGCTTAGCATAAACACCACAAGAAGCCCACTTGGTCTAGATGGATGAAAAAGCACCCTTTAAAAACTGCTATATTTAACAAAGTGTTAAAATCTTTTTCAAATAAAACCATTATAGGAAACATGAGGCAGAAATGATACAAGACACTTTTTTATCATGAACGTACAGAGCTAGGCTAACTGTTAGCTAACCTACAGATAAATCCTCCAAAAGCCTACTCAGCAGTCTAGGTTTTATTTTACTGAACTCTAGTAAATCACAACATACAACTCTAAAGTTTTATTAACGTTACCCTAATGCAAAAATTTTAAAAACTTTTTTTTTTTTCAGTTTTTCAGATATTAAGACTGCTAACATAAACCAGCAATAACCAAGACATTACATGGTCATTAGGCATGTTTATACGTTATTAATATGTTCATTTTTTTTCTGTGCTTGTTCAGTTTATTCGACTTAGAAATGATAGTGTGGTTGGTTGGTGCTACATTGCATGAATTTCAGTACCTAGCTCAGTTAGCCACTGCGCCACAGCCCCGTAGATTTCGTCGAGGATCAGGATCACCACAAGGTTGATGATGACGGCGGTAGCCGTCACCGTCACCCGAACATTGGACTTGATCTCCGGGTCGGGGCTCATGGCCATGAGAGCTGACACTGTAATCCGGTAGATGATTACACCGAAAACCGCAGAAAAGGTCAACCCAAACTGGGAACAAAAAAAACAGAACATACAGGGAAAATAGACAGCCATTATGAAACCATATTGGTCAGACTGTCACAGAGCATAATCTGGGATAAATATTTCAAAGACAACATTGGAAAAAAAGTGTTGAAAGTGTTTTCAGTCTTGGATGCTGGAAAAATGTAACAGCTGATTTTCTCTGAGTTTACCATGAAAAGGATGGAGGAAACATTGATGAAGTATCCAGGAAGACGGTCTCTCCAAGTCAACTTGTCAGTTTCAGTCTAAGAGGACGGACAGATAAACAGAAGGGAGAAAGGCAAATCCAAGTTAGTCAAACAGCGGTCAGTTTCGTTTAACTTTGTAGGGATATCTGTCATGCAAGAAAGCTCCCGACAGGAAAATCTTGGAATAACAAAGAAAAAGAAAAGAGAGCTTTTGTTTGCAGGATGACTGAAAAAGTATGTCAGAGATCTGATTCTACTTAAACGTGCAAACTAAAACAAAGACAAGTTTGCTCACCATACTCTCATAAGTCTGTACAAATCAAAATTCACATTTGAAAAGACAACGGCCCTTAAATGTCCCCACCTGACTGGTGTCAGAGTCTGCAGCCAAAATCTGAAAACAAGTTTACAGCCAATGTTTGCTTTATTTCTTTCTTTCTTTCTTTTTATTGCATCCAGTCTCAGCCAGACGTGTGACCCACATGTAGAGTCATAATGACTTTTTCACAGTCAATATGGGGACTTTGTTGTAATAACTGCTGAACTGACAAAAGTATCAATACTACTCACAGCTGCACTAATAGAAATGGATTAGTGATGTTATTTTTGTAAAACTGAGAATACTAATTATTTCCCTTTCTTTTTTACCTTTTTTTTTTTTTTTTTTTTTGCAGGAACAATGTTTTAAACGAAACAAAATCTTATCTGATGTCCCTAAAAAGATTAAGATTAAAAAGTACTTTGACACTGTAGAAGAATTGCTTTCAGATTAGGAATCAGGAAGACAGACATGACTTTCATTTTTTACATTAAACTACTACTACTCTAAGGACTTAACTAGCAAACAGATTTATGCAGCCTGCAAAAAAAAGAAAAGAAAAGAAAAGAAAGAAAAACAGCCTCAGTGAGATAAAAATGACCACTAGGGTTTAGTTTAGCATAAAACGTGATTTATTCATGTTCATTATTATTATTATTATTATTATTATTATTATTATTATTATTATTATTATTATTATTATTATTATTATTATTATTATTAATGAAAAATTCCATAATTAATGTTGGATAAATAGATTTTTCACATTTGACTAATGATGTATTGTGTTCTTAAGTGTATAAACAAAGAGCGTATTAGAGTCACGACAAACACTTTAAAATAACATTTGATTGAACAGGTAAGGCAACTGTTTCAAAAAAGACAGTTTAACAATTAAAAGAGAAAAATATGTTATAAAAGTTGGAAAAAAAAACAGTAAAGAACGACTGAGGAAGAAGAAATATTCCTTTGATTCTTGTTTTCTGAAGAAAGTGAGAAAAGCAGATTTACTTGCATCAAATCAAAGCGAGACAGTAAAAAGAAATGTTACTTCATTAACTCCACTAATGCTGTTGACAGACATTTATGAAGGAGACAGAAATTAATCTGAGGATGTAGTTTTATGTTGACTGGCAGTGCAACAGCTCTATCTAGTGGATATGTTTGCAGGGTACAATAAAAGCTGCACAGGTTCCACACAGACGCTGGTATCTTATTATACCATCAAATCTCCTAATCAAAACAGAATAATAAAGGTCATATATAATATATACTCAGACAAAGCAATAACTGCTTTTAAACATAGGAAAGTAAATCAAGAAAGTAAAAGTCAATATGATGTTTCATGTGGAATTTGACCTACTCTGCTTTGAAAATGAACACATTTTTGCTTTCATTTTACACATCACGTTGTTTATTCGTGACCATATTTTGACCATAAAGCAAAATAGTACTGGATATATAATACTATCACCGCAATCTTGTTCATCACATTTCCCTTAAATCCAAGAAAAAGCAAAGTTTCAAGATTAATTATTTTTTCTTGTCATTATGAATACATCAAGTACATTGAATTAGTTTTTATTTTACTTAATTTATTTTTTTTAATATAATTTTTTGATTTGAATAAACCTTTTTTTCCTTTCATAATTGTTGCAGTGAAACAAAGATCTCAGAAATTAATATATCAGATAAGATACAGCTGGCATTATAGGGTTAAAACCCTTTCCGTGTTAATGTAATGTCACAATTGTTTCTCCACTGCTGATGTCTTTCCTACTTGGCCTTGTGTTAACACACATCTGAATGCTCCATACTAGGAAGCTACCAGAACACCAGCTTTTATACAGCTGCTCTTATTTGTTGATGATCAGTTAATGAAGTGCATTAATGGAGCAGCATGGACCCTCTTAACACCGGTGGGAGCGTTCAGCCTCATCTTTGCATTTCCACTCAGTTTTAATTCAATAAATACCAACATGGTGCGATATCTTGTGTGTTGTTCCTCTGAGGCTACGTTTAACTCATTTTAAAACCAGACAATTTTCTCAGATGTCACGAATAAAATCGTAGACTTGGCAGAGAGTTCATTTTACTTTTCACAAGGTTGCAGAGCTGCATTTTGACGCTTTGTTGTGAAGACTTAATAGTGTGAACTTCGCTACCTCTCAGGACAACCGTAACAAATGTTAGAAAGAGTCAATGTTTTTTTCCTGTTTTTTTTCTAAAAGAATCAAGGATGACAACTGTCCCTCGTACTCATCTCTTTAATTTGCGTACTCAAACAGCCTTTTTGTGAGATGAGCTCCAGAAAGTTCACAAACAGGCTGACTAACCTGAAACACCGACAAACTGAAAGACGAGAAGACCTTCAGAGTGACAGTCTGGGTGTTATTGGCTGGGACAGCCATCAGCGGGGGAGGTAGGAAATGGGTCAGGTGTTATATTTGGCTTTTTAGAATCCACAGAGGAAAGACCAACAAAGAGACCCGCTCACAATCTTTATTCAGAACTCAATCACTCAAGCTCTTAGATGAGCCAACACAGTTTATTATCAGGCAACGAATGATATTTTCCCAACTGTTGCGTTTTTGTACTTGATATGAACAAATAAACAAGCAGACAAAAAAATGACAAACTATTAGATGGATCATTGCAGAACAAGTTATTTGCCTAGCGTGTCTGACATAAATAAGAATTTGCAGCTCCATCAAAGGGTGGAATGAAAAAAACTCCTCCAGGACAAGTTTGTAAGAATATTCAATTCATCTCTCTACAGAAAAAAAACAACTCTCTCTTACATATATAAACCCCTTGCTGAGTGATCAGTGCCCTTATGTTGACCTTAAATTGGTCTTAAAGCCATCCTACGTAGCAATACCGGTATAGCCACATGGGGCTATACAGATCTACTGCGTTGACAAAAGAGCCACAGATGATACTGTGCTCATGAGTGGGGACAGTACCGCACGTCTTACTAAAGATGCACTTTGTTGTGTCATGTGTGAGCGCCAACCATCTAACTTCCAGGTTGAGGCTCATAGTGAACTAAGATTTGCTGCAGTTCCTCAACTGACCACTAGAGGCTGGTCCCAAAAGCGAGTCCATTGACTCCCATGTTAAAATGTCTTACTTTAGAGCAGAATAAAGATATTTACAATCTGGTTCAAAAAACTGTTTTGATCTCAATGCTTTGATGTCACACCCATGACAATTCTGAGGGGTGTGAATTTTTTGTGGTATACCAGAAGAGTTTATATAAAGCATTTCACTTATTTCTGATATGATTGATTGACAGTCAACTCAGCCAATGGCTAGCAGCTATCACTTCCTCATTCGTAAATGTTATGCTACTGTGCTTAGCGAAACAACCAAATATTTGTACTAACCAAGCGTTAACCAAACACAACAGTTATTTTTGATCTCACCATCAGTCTACATGTTAAATGGTATATCCCACTGTAAATGTCTGACAGCAGTTCTGCAGATATTTTGGGGGGTTTCAGCTCAAGAAGCTGGGAACAAAGCTATCTTTGACATACGGTGGGTGCGTTTCCATTGAATTCCAAAGCAACATGGTTGCACCCCACGCAAAGAAAAACAAACTTCAAAATAGGTCTTTAGAAACTAATGGGTCACGTGACCTAAGTCTAAGGTCTTGTGCCAGGGTCTGACGTATGAACTCAGATATTCATGTGGTCAGAATGGGTATTTCTGCATAGAGTGGCTTTAAAATGAGGGATGGGAACCACCTTTTTTAACGGCTGATTACAGGCTAAAACTGATTTTAAACTCACAGGAGACCACAGAAATAAAAGACGGTGTCAACTGGTTCCACATATCACAATCATCCGAATGCACACATGATACATTTCAGTTAGAGTCCATCCACCTGACACTTCCACCAACAAATTCACAGTGGCAGGAGTTCATTTGCTCAAGCCTGACATCAGAAGAAAAACAAATATGAACTGCCTGTGGTATGTATTTGATGGTGACTTTAAAAAGCCAGTTGTGGTTTTGACGGAGTCCTTCACATTTTTTAATACAGTATTCCATTTAGTCTAGTTCAAGTTGTATTGTTCAAACAACTTTAATTTAGTGAACTATAAAAGTAAATGACATCTGGAAGATGACAACACACAACTGAGGTATATTTGGACCAATAATAACCTACAAGAAGATGTAAATCAAACCCCCCACCATCGTTTTGGGTGCAGCTATTTTCAGCTCACTCATAACTTCAGTCTCATAATATCAGATTAACTCTTGATATCAGATTTATCGTCCCCAAAG
>JAOWBL010017686.1:0-35601 GCA_028564865.1 Zenarchopterus dispar
ATATATATATATATATATATATATATATATATATATATATACATACACACACAGACACACACACACACATATATATATATATATATATATATACACACACGAACCGTATTTTCACACACACACACACACACACACACACATATATATATATATATATATAAAAATAAAGATATTGTTAGAATCAATAAAAGAGGCAACAGGACCTGTAATTACAAATCTGGCTGGTGTTGCATATTTTTTTTTTAAACTGAAAAAGACAAGAAAGTACAGATCTAACTAACCAGGTGTTTAGAATTGGCAAGAATTTTTATATTTATTCAATATATTAGTGCACTTTAACTATTCAAAAATAAAAGCAGAACATATTGTGATTTTAGAAAAGAGTGACGGCGGGCACAAAGCCACTAAAATCTAATGAAATTCTGTGAAAATCTCAGTTATCCAGATGGAGTGCTTCTGTACAACAGTGACGTGAGTCCTGGTGGTGATTTAATCATCAGCGCTAAGCTTCGAGGCTGTCAGTCATTGAATCACACAGCGGTCAGAAGTCTGGTTCTCTTGAGCTTCCTCTTGCGGCAGCCGTTTATCCTTCCGGTAATGACATGCTCCGTGGTTCAAAATGTTTTGGAGGATGTCTTTGCTCTCACTCGGTGGTAAGTTGTAAAAAAAGTATTGTGGTGTCATCTGAACAACCCTACAGGTAGAGAGAATTATATGGTAAGTGCATTATAACAACAAAAGGCATTTTAGTTAATTGTCTGTGCTGAATGTGACTAATAGATGCTTAATTCAAAACTAAAAATGCATTTCATTTTTGAGTGGAGCCCAATTTGATTGGAGTCCTCACAAAAAAATATCTGAGGTGTATTTAACATCCACAGCTTCACAAAAAAACTCAAAAAGGCATGACGGAGGCTACAGACTTCTCTTACTCCATTAAGATGCAGCTTCACATTTCCTGCAGATCTGTGCAATACATAATCCAGTCTCCACTAGCAGGGAACAGGGTTGTAATTCCCCACTCCACAACCAGCATGACTAGTCTCTGCTGAACTAGGGGGATTACGCATGGTTCAAAAAGAAAGGGGGACATGTCTGTCTGATCATGTTTAAGCCTCTTCAAAAGCTAAGATACAAGGGTTTTTGAGCAGCAAGAGACTCCAGTCCCATTGGCAAATTCGTTATGTAGGCAGGTTTGAAAACGCAGGTGTACAGAGAATGTGACGCTAACGACTTACTCGTGCGGAGTTACGTGAGTTACTGTGCGGAGGCAGTTGTCGTCTGAGAAAGTGTGCTCATGAAACAGCACCCACTCTGGCAGGCCCAGTTTGGGGCCTTTGGCACCGTAGCCAGAGACAGGATGGAGCTGTGCCACATGCTTATGGGTCAGAATGAAGTAGTTCCCCGATCCATCCACATCTCGCGCGACCTGAGGGGAAAACACAGCCAGAGCAAGAGTCACTACCTACTAAGGCTATGAAATGAAAATGACAGGACCACCAAACATGAAGTACCATACTTTGGCCTAAACTAAAAAGAAAAAGACCCTCTCCCAATAATACTGAAAGAATTAGTCTCAATAATGCAAATTTTTATGCTTATATATATTGTGACTATTAACTTTGGAAGTGTCAGTGTGTGTGTGTGTGTTGCTGCATTAGATCCACCAAGATGAGTAAAGAGTCTTCTTCTGCAAAGGCCTCTGACCTGCATGAAGAAGCCAGCGAGGAGCGCTCTCTTAATGTTTATGGCATTGCTGCGAGAACCGAAGGCGGGCACCGAGATGGGCAACTCGATCCTCTTCAAGGTTTCTGTGAGCTCAGCGCGGAGAGCGTCGGCCATCAGTAGAGCCGTGTGGCTCAGGAACAAATCCTGACACCACTTCTCCTCGCTGCAGTCTGTTGAAGGCAGAAGACAAATAGCAAAAACCAAAAGTGGTGATGAATGCAGCAAATGTTAATACTGCAAAAAACAGCTCCTATATAATTGTAAGCTGTTTTGCTTTAAATTGTGGTGATTTTTCTCAGCATATCTCTATATAATGCTCTCCAAACTCACGTGGATCCTGTTGGCACTGCTTGAAGGCCTTGTAGATGTTGATTAGTGTGAAGTGGTCTCCCTCTGGGTGCTGGAACTTCATGTGGCACTGGCTCGCCTCGGGCTTCAGCTCCACAGGGGGAATCGTGAAGCAAGTTGGTGCTTAAAACAAAATCCACAATAATGAGAACTTTAACAGCGTGTTTTTACGCACATGTGGCTTTGAAGACTAGTGTTGTGGTGTACCTGTTAGCATGGCAGCAATGATAACCACCTCACTGACGCAGTCAAACTCACAGGAGGCCAGAACAGTCTTGGCCATCTGGGGCTCCAAGGGGAACTCGGACATGATGATGCCCATCTCAGACAGATTGCCATCATTGTCCAGAGCCGCAAGGTAGTCCAGCTCCTCCAAGGCCTGCATTAGACCTCCAGGGTCTGGGCAGAAGAATTTTTGGATTATATGCCTTTAACTTAAACTTTTGATGGACTGCAGTGAATCAAGAATGTGCAGAATTTAAACTGGGAGATGATTAATTCTATATACATTCACTTTGACTATCCAAAGTGCAGTCCCTTACATATACTGGTGCATATGCTTAGAACTGAATGGACAGCAACAGATTAGGAAGTTCTAATCCTCACCAGCATCTGGCATGAGCCACTATGCAAAATGAAAAGTCTGTCATGGTTCAAATGGGATTTTTAGACTATTTTCATGTTTTTCACCAAACACTGAAACAGACCTGGTGACAGAAGGAGAGGAGCGAGATGGTGCCAGCTATCTGGCACCGTTCCTCCTCACCACAGCTCTAGCATGTCTGCGCTCTAATCATCTAATGGGAGGTTCAGTGTGTGGAAGTGTGTTTGTGTTGGTGGGGGTGCACAAATCCATGGAAACAAAAGCACATGGAAGGAGGTCAGGCCTGAACAGGAGCTGTCGGTTCAGCTGAAACACGGCTCACTGCCTCCCAATAAAAAAAAGAAAGTTCCTGTCTGTTGGACCAAAAGGGAACAAACTGACTGAGCCCAAAATTCAAATCATCCTACATACAACAGGGGTTTCGTTGATGGTACTAACTCCAACCCCCTCCCCCTCATTTTGTCACTTTGCATAAATCTCACCTGGCCGGTCGAGGAAGTCGCAGTGGCCAAGTCCAGCGATCTCCATCCTCTTTAAGAAGAGCACAGTGGAGGTGATGTCAGACTCCACAATACGTGGGTGAACCTCAGCAGGAAGCTGTCTCTCCTTTGGGTACAGACAAAAACACCTACCTACAGGAGAGAAAGAACATTTTCAGAGCGGCTGGGAGGTGAAAGCTACAGATTTAAATCAGAACTGTTTGGTAACAGTTTGATATCTTCTCACCTGTTGGACCTGCCAGCTGTCTGCGACACTCACTCTGGACCGAGCTAATTGGCTGAATAATGACTGAGTTTGTTCTGATCCTGGGGTTGTAGATCTGTGGCAGAATTGAGTTCACCTTGTTTATGTCCAGAGAGGACCAGTACATTTCCTCATAAATACCACATTTGAGAGCTACACAAATCTATGCTCCATTTAGCCCTTTAAAGCCGAACATAAGAAATAACACACAGAAAATCCTTTTTTTTTTCAAACTCACAACAAATAAGGACAAACTTACATATCTTTTTTCAAGCCCAGCATCAATAACAAAGCTTACTGAGCTGGCAGCCCAGAAGAAGTCCTCGTTTGGACTGGATGTGAGGATCACTCTGCGTGTCCGACCCATCTCCTCTTCCCCAAAGATTAGTGAATTCCCGGGCTGGCCAGGGTGAGCTACAATTGGCAGTAGTGCACCCAGATCAGATGGTAAACTGTGTGCTTCATGACACAGGATGTCATGGGCTAGATTTATTTCCTGGTGGAGGGTAAACAAAGATGAGAATCAGAAACACATATTTTTCAGGCTACAGTGTTGAAGTTCTGATTTTTTTCTTCTTCTTCTTCTACCTGCGTCGTCACCAGAAACACAACCACATCTCCCTGCTCCTTAGAGTGATGGATCTCCAGCACGAGACGGAGAGCAGAGCAGAAGTAGTTGTCAGCTGCACTGCTGCTGTGCACCACCTCCCCTGCACCCAGGGTCTCCACACGGATCGATGGAACTGCTGACCCAGCAAAGTGGGTCAGCTGCTTGGGGGTGGGTTCAACAGCTGACATTAGGACCACGCGGAGCTCTGGCCTCTGCAGGGCGATGTCCTTCAGCAGACCCAGCAGTACGTCGGTGGCTACGGTCCTCTGATGGGCCTGATCCACAATCACTACGCCATAGCGCTCAAGCAAAGGGTCTGACATCATTTCTCTCAGGAGCACATCATCTGTGCAGTATCTGTGATTTGTGACAAAACAATGCTTGATATATATATAAAAAAGAAAATACAAAGCAAGTACACTTGAGGCAAGCTTTATACTAATAACACCCTGAAACAAATCCTTATGTTTCTACAAGTTTCTCTAAAGGTGCAGAGAGTGGCATCTTAATAAAAGCCACTTTGTGTACACAATAACTTTGCATGTGTAATTAGATTTTGAAGTGGATCCTTTGTGCTTCCTGGCTGCCAGTTTGTCTTATCTCCCTTCTCTCATTATGCTGAGTTTCTTTGTTACTCAACTAACTTATGAGGGACCCACACGGCGAGTGTGACATATGGGTCGAAAGGGAACCCGGCAGCTGTGGTGGAGCCCTTAAAAAGAGCCCCCCAAGCCTTTTGTTAACCTCTCTCTTGTGAATAAGAAAAGGCGGGGTGATTTAGCAGTGTGTCGTGATTGTGCATTATTGCAAGGAGAGAGAGAGAGAGAGAGGTACACACAGAAATGGTGGACTCATCTGTGAATGAGAGTAAAAAAAGTACAGCTTTAGCACACCTGAGCACTGTCTCGTTGGTGCAGCATTTTTCCAAAGGGATGCTGTAACCGACTTCATGGCCAATGTTGACATCCATCTCATCGGCCACTCTCAGGGCAAGATCAACAGCCTGTTGAGAGTGAATCTGGGTACAAACCACCGTGCCATGCTGGAACCGGACTGACAGGCAGAATTCAGCAGACCACTGGGGGATCTGTTTCAAAATAAACATGAAATGTGGTTTTAAATTGCAAATGCTTCCTTGGTGACATTTATCAGAAATGGAAGTATAGTATTCCCTTGTAACAATATTTTCAATCAAAGTGCTTTTGAAAGTTTCATATCCCCCCACAGTACTCACTTGAGAGCTCCTTCCACTTTTGGCAAAGCCACTGACAACAACAAACTGTCCCTTGGCCAAAGTGTCCATGAATTCGCACTTTGCTCTCCACACTGGCAGCTCTTTCCTCTCTTTCATCAGTTTGTAAAACCTAGAGGAGTAGGGCAGTCCATCAAACTGATTAAGCTCCAAGATGTCATCATACTCTTTGTCTCCTTGACTCAATGCCTCCGAGTCAGAACAACAGGGCGATTCCCCCTCAAAACAGTCCTCTCCATTTAAATTGGAAATGTCCTGTGCCATCACAAATGAACTCCCAGTCTGTCTGCTTTCGACTTCATTTACAGGATCACACAAATTAAGTTTGGAAATCTCCAGCTCTCAGTAAACTGTTGGACGGCACAGAGACCGCCTCTGCCAGTGAAGCACAATGAAAGGCTCAGTGGGCGCCCAGCCTTGTGTTGTCATGTGGCCACTAATCCCACAGAAGTAGTGTGGTCATCAACAGATGCCTCTCTCTCTCTCTCTCTCTCTCTCTCTCTTCATCTCTCCCTCTCTCTTTCACACACACACACACATACACACACACACAGTAGGACCTGGTTTTATTTGTTAGATAAAAATGATAACATATAATACTAAACCAGCTTTATAGTTAAATGACAGACAAAAATAGAATAGTTCAACAGCCAGCAGGCTAAATAATAGAGTTATTTTCTTTGTTGCAACTTGTTTCCTCTAAGTTAGGGGTTCTTCACCTTTTTGACCTCTGGGCCCAATTTTCTCAGTACAAAGTGGCCCAGGGCTCATTCAAATAGTAACACTTTCATTTTAATTGATCCGAGTCTTAGTTTGTTTTGTATTCAGTAACTAAATCAAGTCCACCTACAGTTTAATAAGCTAAAACCTTGTGAAATAAATAATTTGATACACTATAATCATCTCAAAGACATTTATATATATATCATGTATGTAAACCTGCACATCTAAAAAAAACAGAACAGGTTAGCAGTTATTAAAACAAATCAAGTTGCTACATGAATAAGTATAAAGGCTTAAATCAAGCTTAACACAAAAAACAGAAATCCGAAAAGATTTAGATAAACTCAAAAAACTGAAGAGAAATTTTGATAAATTCATTTTGTGGTCATAAAATAAATACATTCATAATAGTTTCATATTATTTCATAATTTGCCAATGAATTTGACAACTATACAGTCTTCATTTTTGCATGGCAGAACCATGCTGGCATTCTGTAATTTAAAAGTGGGCCACCAGTTTTACTCCACTGGCCTTTACACACTGACCTAAGCAAGAGAGAAAAATCCCACAACAGAGTGTTCTTTGGCAAGATGACGGGTGACGTCTACCTTTTCTGGGAACAAGACCTTTTTTTCATAACCCAGCACTGAATCCCCTGCCTGATGAGTATGAAATATGTGATGTTTGTGATGATGAGGAATATCTTAGAGAATGGTCTGGCAGACAGCAGCACTTTGTTACATTTCAGAGGGGAATGGGGGTTCTTCATAGTTTTTTAGTGTTCTTTCTCCTTCATAATATTTTCCCACCATGTGATTGATCTCATGGTGATTTTCTGAGGGGCGGCACAGCTGTTCTGTTGCCTCACAGCTAGAAGATAACAGCCTGGGTTTCCTCTGGGTTCTCCAGTTTTGTTCCATGGTCCAAAAATATTTATTTTAAGTGAATTGTTCATTGACGTGTCCACAACATACTCATGCCTTTTACCCAAAGACAGCTAGAACAGGCTCAAGAATATTATATTTATATTATATTATATATTCTATTCATGACCCTGAATAGAATATTGCTAGCACAGATAAGGTACATTTTCATTAGTGGGGATTCCTGATATTTTTTCCACAGCACCGGATTATTGATGTGTCTCTGTTACCAGGACTGACCCTATAAAAGTGGTTCTCAGGAACCTTTATGGGGTGAAAAATGTTCCAGTAGTTGAAGAAGTACTCGGATTGGCCTACAGGAACTACCTGGCAGAAGGCTATGCTGATCAGCATTTCTAAATTACATGCAGCCCTCTGAGATGAATATATATGTATGTGAACACAACTCATTTGAACCATATGGACCAGAAACATTTTGCTATGAGTACATTTGATAAAGATGGGGATTACAAGAAAAAAAAACAACAAAAAACAAAAAATCAAACAACAACAACAACAACAAAAAAACAACAAAAAACAAACAAAAAAAATATCACTTGTTTCTTCCTCTCTTTCTTCTTTTGCTGCATTCTTTTTTGTCCCCCTTTATGCCCGGGGCCCTCACCATCCACAAGTGCAAAATTGAATTTTTTTTCCCCAGGCGTTAGGTTCCACTGGCGGCCCATTCCCCATGGTTAAGAAACGCTTCTATAAGGATTTATTTAATATTAAATAGTCTTAATCAGCAGAACATTTCCCATTTTTAGGTGTAACAATTATTTTTAGTTTCAAAGAATTGATCTCTACCTGACATTTTATCCTGGAATTTTTTCTCTTTTTTTTTTTTTTTTTTTTTGCCAGGCAACCGTTACTTTGTTGCCAGGCAACCATTACTGCTTATAAATGGAGACGGTCAAAGTTGCTAGTTTGGCTGTGATGTTTTATTTATTTATTTTGTCGCCACATCTGTAATATGACACTAGTAAACAGAACATTTTAGTTTGCATTGGATTTTGAACAGAACAGGCTATGTCCCAGAGGGCTGATTAACTCGGAAAAGCAGTCATTTGAATCTTTTAAACCCACCTTTTAGTTTTTTGACACTGATGACCAGAAACATGGGACACTGGCACATTCTTGATTTTGCATTTCCTTTGATCCATCTAGCACTTTAAGTGATTTTAACCCAACCAATACTCAAGGGTAATATTAATATATACTTGGAACACGAGGACAAAACGAATCCACTTTGGTTGTAATAACCACTGAGTACCGACAGGTGGAGGTGTCGAACAAGTATAACTGCTGACTGCAGCAAAACGGTCACTCGCAGAATGGCATTTTTAAAAATTATTTTTTTCATGGATTTTTTTTTTTTTTTTTTTTTTTTTTACAGTGGATTTAACACAATTCAAACTTCCTGCTTACTGTGCAGATACTCCAGAAGACACAGGTGGATGCCTCCATCATCCCCTGCTATGCTGACTACCTGACAGACAGAAGGGTTGTGTGTCTGATTGGGTGGTCAGCAGGACAGGAGCACCACAGGGGACTGTACTCTCACCATTCCTCTTCATGCTGTGCACCTGAGTACAAGTCAGAGTCTTGTCATCTGCAGAATTAACGGCATTACTCTTCAGTTGTGGGGCGTATCAGTGGTGGGCAAGAGAATGAACAGAGACATCTGGTGAGTCACTTTTTGACATGCTGTGGGAACAATCATCTCATCTTGAATGTAACCAGGACAAAGATGATGACTGTGGATTTTAGGAATAAGTTAAACACTGTATGTCCACCATGGGAGAAGAAATGGAGTACAAATAGTTGTGTTTACCTGGACCACAGCCTGTCAGGAAATGCAACAGTGATGCTGTCCACAAGAAGGGACACAGCAGACTGTATTTTCTAAGGAATGCTATGGTCCTTTAGTGTATGGAGAAATGTGTTCCATATGTTCTAGAAGTCTGTTGCCGAGTGTGCAGTCTCATCTGCAGTCATCTGTAGGGGCACCAGCATCAGGACAAGTGACTTAAAAAAGCTGACCAAACTGACGAAGAAGCCCGGCTCAGTTCTGGGTTCTCTGGACCTGTTTGTGCAAAGAAGGATGCTTCATAAAATGAAGAAACATAACTGAAAACACTTAGCATCCTCTTTACAAGTCAGTAATCCACTCCTTTTCCATCATCTCATATTATGGATAAATCTTATTTTAAAGTATCATTACCTGCAGTAGGATTTTTTATGTAAGTTTAAACATATCTGAGGATCAAACCTTGCAAGAGTGTGGATTTAAAATAAAATCAGAATAAAATGAAAACAATTTCGTTTAAACAATCGTAAAGTAACTTTTATTTGGCTCTGACTTCATCTCTGAAACCTCGAAGTTCTACAAGTAATAGTGTGGGTTTGAAATGTTACAAATCATGTTTTCATTGCCCAATGTAAATGGGACATAGCCTCAAAACAGCTCTTACATTTCTGTGCTTATATAAAAAAAATAAACAAGAACAAAGAAGAAAAATGACAGTTGACATACAATATTTACACTTTACAATGCTTTCAAACATGTAACACTAAAAATATGAACACAGTACAGGATTTACAAATGGCATAAACATTTAACAAATAAAACACACAGCTATAACAAATATTTTCCAGCGGGGAGCCATTACTCTGACTTTTTAACACATCTGAACAATTTCTAAACAAGAAAAGCATCACCAGTTCATTTTTGTACACAAACACAATGCAGGGTGTAACTGGTTCTGTAGAGCACATTTGGATCATCAAGAAAAGGGTGAAGAAAAGTTCCACAAAGTGCAGTACCAGGCTCTGAATCAAATAAGCAATGCTGCAAAATGTCATGCAAAATCAAATAGGAATGTTGTGAAAGACTTAAAAGAAATGGATGAGGAGGAGCTTGGAAAGCTCACAGCGCTTAAGTCATCCAGCCTGGCTGCCACACTCAAGGACAAAGTGAGCGTGAATGTTAAACATACAAACACCGGCGTTAATGTTGAATTATTTGGAGTTGGTCTAATTCTCTGGAAAGCGATCAGTCCATCAAATCTATTGACACTCGGCAACGCTTGCCAGGATCAGGAAAACATGTTTAACACATGCCCCGAGCAGTACATCAGAGCCAGTCTGACGTGAGTAAAAAAGTGGACTTATATGGACTCAAACCATCTCACTTTATAACTGTAAACTGAGCAGATCAAACTAATCACATTAAAAAAAAACTACACAAATTAAAAGGTATGAGTTAAATTATTTCCATCCAGCTTTTAGGTGAGTCATCTTGAAAACTGCTGTTTTCTGGGAAAAAACATTTTTTCTTTAGCACCATGGCAACAAGGATAAAGAGAATGTATTTGGTATTGAAGACATCATAAAATATGAAAAACTAAATAAATAACACTCTTAAATGAGCCACAGTTTACATGCTGACTTGTGCTCCATTTCCCTTATCCTCATCCGAGTCCGACTTTCTAATGCGCTTCGATTTTTTTTTCAAGCACTGTTTATAGAAAAGATAATATAGTTCAGCATTTCATTTGAGAAAAAAGTATAAAAAAATCACCAAAGAATGTAAAAGGAATCTTCAAAATGACACCATGTTTCCTTCTTTTCTAAAATTTTCCATCATTAGAGTGCTGTACACACAAAGCGGTAACACTGAAGTTAAATAGTTAAATAAATAGTTCATTGGTACCTGAGCGAGGATAACAAAGCACCTTTTAGAGGCACAGCATCAAAGTGTGATGCCAGCCCCCGTTTTTTTACTAGAAACTCTGTGGTGTCTCCTGCTGTCCAAATGGTCTGACAGAGTCTCAGTAATTAGTGCAAAACAACAAAGTCTTCATCTTTTTCTTATTTTTTCCTTCTTAAAGAGATGCACTCCTCTGTGATGTCAGCAGCTCAGCAGTCCTGGTGAGTCTTTGGTGGTCTGTAGGGCAATGCTGGCACAGGTCTGAAACAGAAACACAACCAAAACAACAACAATTCAGATAAAATGTTGAGTTACTGTGTTCCTAAAAAAAAAAAGGAAATAATGTATAAAGTACACCTATTTGAGAATTAACATAATCCTATGCTTTAAATCTCATCCCAAATAAGTGGCATGCTGCAAATATAAGCAATTTTATACTAAAGGCCATTTCATACACGAGATATATGACCATCATTCAACTGGTGATCCCTTTTCTATCAATTTTCCACAGTTCAGACATGTATTCAGAGCAATGGTTTGTGTGCAATGTTTGCAATTTTTTTTTTTTTGCAAAGACAAGTGGAGTCTAAAAATGAAACTCTCATTCAGTTTCTCTCATATCATTTTGTCATAGCACTGTAACAATTAACAAAAGCATGCCAAGCTCTCTTAAAGGTTTAACTGAACTATGGATGTATGGATATGTAGATGTTCTTTTACTTCACCTGTGGACACTGTCTCCACTGTGGGAGAAGCTGCACTATCACACAAAACTCTGAAAACCCTTCTCGATTTAAAATTTTCTTATATCAGGTTCTCTTGCCATGAAAAATGTATATCAACATAATCATGCTTTCATACATAAATCCAATTTATTCAACACAACAGGAGGGAGAAAATGTAACCATTCAGACGGGCCTTGAATTAGCATTAAATTAACACCAGCAAACGTTCAGACTCATTTAGAATGAATGCAGGACTGAGAGTAATTGGATCAGGAGCTGGTTTAGAAATCCTGATTGATATGAAATATATTAAAGTATGTCCAGCTCTTTTGCCCACTTATTTACAGCCCCACAATCAAAAAAGGCAGAGACAGAACCCCTTTCCTCTGATGACAACCAGTGCAACAGCCAAGAGAAGATCTCCACTTCTGTCTGAAGGGGGGATATGAACACTCTGAACAAGTGTGGAAATAAAAACATTGATGTAATCAGACAGATAGCAGAAGCTGCAGCTCAAGCACTTTTAAACAATTTTCTCAGTTTTCTGGAGCGCTGAAACACATTACTTGGTGCTATGCCTCTTTATTGAAGATGAAACTATAGAGGAAGTGCTATTGTTCAGTACTATGGCCACTGACCACATCAGTGTTTGCTACCTACATTGTTTATATAGTCGTCTCTGTAGTATGTCAGCTAACCATGTATCAGTCGCATGTCCATAGAACTCTTAGGTCTCCAGCTAACAGGTAATGATTACTAATATATCTTGTCTTATGTACCACTGACAATATATCTGTACCTTTCCTCTCTCCCTCTCCCCCCATTCCCTTTTCCTGCTCTGTCTTCAGCAGTATAGTCGTCCCGTTTGATACAAGTCCTGCTTGTTGTTTATCCCCTCTTAAAGGGGAGTTTTCCCTTGCCACTGTTTGGCTTTAAGGCTTTTCTCTCGACAGGGGAGTTTTCACCTGCTATAGTTTATTTAATAATTGTTCAGAGGTTATGATCTGGGTCTCTGGAAAGCACAATTTGTATTGTAATAGGTGCTATTTAAATGAAACTGAATTGAATTACTAATTTCTCCACTCATTAACCCACCTCCAAGTGGAAAATGTTTCACAGATGTCACAAGTTCAGATAAACTGATGGTATTTAATGTCTGATGTCTCTGACATCGAATTGAAAATAGAAAAAAAAATATTTACACAATTTAAGTTTCAACATTTGATATCCTCTTCTCAGTTAAATATAAAGTTAGGCTTATTTGTATGTCATTGCATTTTGTCTCTATTGACATTTTATATTCCCTAGCATTATAACGCAGGATCTCTCTTAGACGTCCACCTCATTACCTTAATCTGACAACAGTTTAATATGTTGGTCCTGTTTCTGATTAAGCACAAGCCATGTTTATTTAAAAGTCATGTTGATAATCTCTGTAGGTCAAATGTACTGTAACAGCAACATGTGAAACAGAGAGATATTAAGTGTGCCATGTTTGCTTTACGAAGCCCAGATATTAAATCTGTCACATCACTTTCTTTGTTTTAATTAAAGAGGAAAATAAAGCAATTAAACCAGTTTTCACAGCTAGATACTGATCGTTCACTTCATGCTGTTGGACTTAAAAGGTGGAAGAAAAGGACAACGTTTATCAAGGCAGTGCTTTGAATTAATTTCTGTAATTAGGAACAGTGTGAGTTGTTGTGTTACGTTTCACAGACCTGCTGGGTAACGGGATGGTGGGTGGAGGCCTGGGCATGGTGGGGATAGGTATGGGGAGAGCTCCAGCTCCAGGGATGTGAACCCCCACCGTCATAGCACTGTGACCTGCCCGAGTGCTCCTCGCTAGTGGGTCTGCAGGTAGCGGTTTCTGGGGTGGACTGGGCTTCTCAAAGTCCTGAGGAGGTAAATAAAATTCAGTTGTTGTCCTCAGTGTCTAAATGCAGTATTTGCTTTTTAAAAAACAGCAAGAAGTGGATCATTCAGAATATGGAAATCAAAAAATGAGAGTGTCTTCTTTTGTTATGTGGCAACCTTCTGGACAACAACAACAAACAGAAAAAAAAAAAAAGGAAAAAAAAAAAGGAAAAAAAAAAAAGCAGACATGTTTCACTAGAGGGCACTATGTTATCAGCATCTTCTCCTGACACCCACAGCAAACATGAGATGAATCAAAAACCACCTTCTTTCCTCCACCGGCTCTGTGACAGTGCTGTGGAAGGTTATCTGGATGGGGTCCGTCGTGTGTTACTAATCTAAACGAGGAGGCGACACGATGATAAACATCTGCCCGGTTCCCATCACACACACACACACACACACACACACAGATACAATGATCTGAATGCAGAGAAACAATAGCCTAAACCATGCATTCATGAGTCATGAAAGGTTTTAAAATGCTCATAAATGTAGTCAAGATGTAACTTTGTTTGCCAGTTTACTGTTGAGAAACCTCTGAAGACTCTAACGAATCATGTCAGCAGACCCTTACATGTAAATTTTCCCGTTGTGACATAATCTGAGTGATTACTGTTCTATAATCAAGAATATGCCTTTCTATAAAAAACCGTCCATTTTTATTGATTTGCAGTCAAAGACACATCTTTAGGCAATGGTGTGGACTGCTGTTCAACATATTGTCAACCTTTTGAGGTTATTAAGATAATAACCTATTTTTTTTGGAAAAGTCCTTGTGCACATGCAAGGTCCATGAAGAAATTGTTTGCAGAGATTTTCAGTTTGTGACTGGTCTGAAGAGGGCCCTAGCCTCAACCCCACCCACCCCTTCTGTGATGTGATGGAAACACAGACGGTGAGCCAGACCTCATCGGGGGGCACTTGTAACCGAGTGGGTGGATATGTCAGCAGTTTATCCACATAAATGAATGTTACTGTGCTGTTGGATGTTCAGGTAAAACAAATGCCATGGGCCCATTAAAGACTGCTTTATATTATTGAATATAATCTTTGTCATTTTAAGTATAATTTTTTGCTTCTGAAGTGTCTCTAAAGAATTTTGTATAGATCAAACTTCTTCTGTTTAAACAAATGTCCACAGAGGACTAAACACAACATGAAAGATGGATAATCTGGGATGTCTGAACTGTAGTTTTTTTGATGCTTTTAGATGTTTTTAATGACTTTTAGTTAGCTATAATCTGTTAAAAGAAAGCAAAAACAGTAAAAAAGACACTTTTATTCAAGTTAATCAGTCATTGGCAAAGAAAAAGTTTTTGAAACACAAAAAATGCTACATACTGCATACAACACCTTACAAAACAAATACTATCACTTTACAAACAGCAGGTTTGTAAAGTGATAGTAAAGTAAACAGTGTGGCAATCTTTCCACCCAGTTAGAGAATGATGTGTGAATATTCAACGTGATTTTCATTGTTAAGCACTTCCAGTCATGGCAAACTCATACAAGTATTGAGTAATAAAGAAAAAAACAACAAAGATGTAAAAGGACCGATGCGATCACCTACGAGTGGAAACAATGCAGGATTTATGCATCCCTGCACCAGTTTTAGCAGAGGACCTCCCACTGTGGCAGGGGTCTTGGCAGCGTTCACATATCTTAATTCAAAATGAATTATTACATTGTTTTCTGGATCTATGCGCCTTGGGCTCACAAACACCTTTCAAAACCCACCAGAGGAGCTGAAGGATGTTTCATCTCACCAAAAACAAAGCAATTTTCTGTTCCTGGAAAAATGACATGTTGGGCTTTTATTTATTTATTTATTTACTCCACATGTTGCAGTCTCGGACTGCGATCGTTGAACACGATCACATGTTATTTGCATCACACGGTAATTACTCAGCTCCTCCAAGAACCTGATCCGTCCTTTCCTTCAGCCAAACGAGATAATAACAAACAGGTCTGTTTGTTAACATTCTCTGCACTCTCATCTATCACCGTGAGACAGATTTTATTTCCCTGGAAACACTTTGACGTTTATGAAGTGCGGTCAATGCGAATACCTATAAAAAGAAGACGTTTTGGCACAGACAGCAGGGAGCTTGTGTCAAGTTTTACAATAAGCGTGTAATAGACTCTCTCTTAAAGGATTGATGTCCTGCGTGTCCTCGCTGGCCTGCTGTTAAATACCAGCAGAATCCCCTCTTGTGTGTCCGACCTACATGGGCCGTCTCCATCCGCTTCAACCCAGAAAGAAAAGCCTTGCAGATATTAGCAGGTAGAAGGGTTTCATTGTCTTGGCAGGCAGCGAGTAGTCAATTACAGAGAAAACAGAGCTTTTCAGATGAAGTACATCTTTAGCTGGCACGCGGTCATCGCTGTCAAGAGAGGATCCTGCAATGCTTGACGTGGACACTGCAGAAACATCCTGGTGCCAGTTTTTTTCTGCTGCCCGAATAATCACAAATTCAATTTTGGTGAGAGTGACTTATTTCTTCTTTTTGGCGAGATAGAACCAAATGATACTTTTTAAGGATATTTAAATGTCTCTTTTGTAGATCTGCAAAAACTATTATCTGTACTGTGATTCCAAGCAATAAGCTACTTTTGCACCAAACAGTTATGTCCTTATTGCGCTATTATCTCAACCAAAGACAGCGTCCGTGTTGCTCTGCATTATTGTTATTGCTCTTGTTAGGAAGAGAGGCACCACTCTGAATCGCCATTAGTGCATGATTCAAAACCTAGCACAACCGGCTTATTTTTCTATTAAAATGATGCTAATCCACATTTTTTGCACTTTAAAACAGCATGGCTCCATAGTTTAGGTGTCCCAGTCCTAAACTTATGCCACTGGACTACTGGAAAAAATCTGATACATTATTTCCATACTGGATCTCCCCAGGATTTAAATGATTTGTAATTCCTTAGTTTCTCTTTTTATTTGCATTTCACACAGAATTCCAACTGTTTTAGAAATAAAATGGTAAAACATCAATCAGGGAAGTGTCGGCACCCATGTGAGTTCTGAAACTTTGAAAGTGCAAGGAACTAAATATCCACACTTCATGCTGGCCTTCAAGCCTTTCCTACTCCGGCTGCTCTGGTTTTACGAGAAAAGTATCCCATCACAGAGCTTATCGAATAGTTTCCTGCTGCAGATTCAGAAAGTGCCGAGATCTGGCGCAACTCTGCTCGCCGTGCTGGTACAGCAGTGGCTCCACCACCAGAGCAGACAGATGGATTTACTATCTCTTCTGCGTCCAATAGCCTCAGCTCAGCAGAAAGCATCGCCTTCCTAAGAGGTTTGGTCACACGGAGGGGAAACAGATTTAATGTTGCTGTCGATATGTGAGCAAGCACACCGAGTGCAGAGTAGAGATGCAGCCAGCTCCGGCACATTGCTATCGCCTTTAAAAACGACCGCACAGGTGGCAAGTTTTAGATCATTAACTGTACATTTGCATGCATTTTACATTACTGCCTTTCATTTTTAAAAGAGCAGTAAGGTTCTCAGATTGATTTTCTACCTTCCAAACCAGGGCTTTCTGTTAATTTATGTGTATTTGTTTGAAAGTTATGAGACTTGTAATTTTCTCGAGCTGGATGATCCATCATAGTGAGGTATTTCCTGCTCTTTTTTATGTTAAAAGCAACTTTAACAGCAGCAGTAATGCAGTGCAGTTTTCAAGAATTAAATCTGCGCGTTCAAGGAAACAGCAACATCCAAGAAAACAGTGAAAATAAATCTTCATGTTTTCTTTTGCGGAGCTTTCAATAAGTACCATCTGATCTTCCTTGGCAGACAGAGTCTCGACGTTAAATATGGACCTGTGGATGTTGAGATCCACAGTGAGTTGTTTCCACGGTCAGCCTACATTTCCACGCCAGCATAGATGAGGTCGGCTTAGGAAAATGGAAACTGTGAACTCCATCAATGTCTTCATAAATACTGAGAACACCTCATCTGTGGAGGATGATTGCTTTTTTTTAAATATATATATAAAGAGTTGAATCAAATCTGAGATGTCAGAGTGTCCATAAATACCAAGGATCCACTGAGAATGTCATTTTAATAATAATAATAAAAAAAAAGGAAATACCTGAATATTAAGTGTGACTTGTCATGGCAAATTATATTTACACTTTAAAACGTAATGGAGCTGATGGTTTGCCTAGATGTTGCAGGTCAGATGTCATGCAGTAAAATGCACACATCTTGAATTTTATAGGCTATGTCATATGTTACTTTTGAAGGCTGAAACAAAGATGCAGAGCAGATTTGTCGCATTCTTCAATACTTTTCTGCTTTCTTTATTTTTTAAACCTACCTGGTCCACCCTGTATGCTGGCTGCTGCCGTGGCAGACTGAAAAAAGGTGGCACTGGCGGTGGTGAGAGGGACGCGTGGGCAGGGAGGACCCGGTGGCGGTGGTGGTCCGGCGCTGGCGGCAGAGTGGGCTGGCCCACGCTCAGAGACACTGGCATGGGATGGCTGATGTGCAGGGGCTGGTAGAGGGGCAGTCTGCGCAGGCTGTGTGTGTGGAAGTTGTGTGACGGGAGAAGCGGCTCAGAGCTCAGGAGAGATGGCTGAAATGACCATGAGAGGATGTTATTTTTCAATCGACTGTGTGCACGACTAGAACTCAGGGACGGGAGCTTAAATATTAAAATGGATTTCTCTTCTGCTCCCTTCCTCATGTCACAATGTCTCTCTATGAAAACAACAACAGCACTTCAATACTCTAGAATTTTAGTGCATAAATAACTATTCTTGATTAAATAATTCATCATCCCCAGCCTCTTTTCACTTTTACATAATTGTTGGTTAAATATGAGGTCGTACTTGAACAACCCACTTTATTGCAGACTAAAAGCTTTACATCCATACTGATCAACCATATTTTAGATTATATCTTATTTAACACAAGGACTCTGGCCTCCATATAAACACACATACTACTTCGGCATGTCTCATTAAAACTTCATTTGAAGATGAGAAGCTGTAATGAGCATTTTTCCCAATTCTGACATCTTGTAGACTAAATAATGAGTATATCTACCGAAAAAAAAAAACAAAAAAACATTTACACTCTAAATTACATCCAAAAAGCTTTAATATGAGATGTTAAGTTGTGGCACAGACATCAAAAGTAAAATTCAATATCCGTCAATAAGGTATTAGGAAAATGCCGATCCCAGAATTAGTCCCTTAATGGAAAACAATATTATTATATATGATGTGCTGGGATTGTAAAAGCCAGTCTGACCACATGTTCGGACCAGATGTTATTCCGTCATTTCAGAAAACACCTAAAATGGTCAGAAGGGATTTGGCACACACGCATGCAAAAACACAAAATACAGAAATGCGGACGCTTTTAAAGAGCTCCAGGGTGATGCAGGCTGACATCTGCGACTGGGTGAAGTAGTCACCGTAATAAGAACGGACAGGCTGCTTCAGAGATACACTGTGGTCCGCGGTGGGCTATAAAAGATAAAATGGATGAACTTCTCCACTCAATTATGACAGAAGTCTTCCACGCAGTTGTTGCAGACAGAGGCGAGCGCAAACACAAATCAGACCAGCGCACTCTCATGCATATAAATGTTCACTCCTTTATTTTGTTATCCAAACACGAAAGGTAATCTCGTTTGTGCTTATCGTTTCCCACAAACAAATCAAAACCTTTCTTCTCCTCTGCCTGAATCAATCAATCCTGCGCCTCATAAAAAAACCCCCACACACACCCACAAACATAAGAGGAGCTCAAATAACATCCTGAATCTTATTAAATAGCACAATCTCTCAATTACACATCAACAACAATACTATAATTAATATCCTCTTTTTTGAGATATAGTGAATCTGAATCAATTGCTGGTTGTCACTGTGTTTCATCTACGGTCCTGATGGTGTGCTGACTCTGTGGAGAGGTTTGGTGCAGGGTTACTCAAGAACCCGGGTTAAAAGTTAAATAATAATTATTATAGAAAGATACAAACTGCATGTAGCAGAAATAAGCATCCACACAGATACAGTAAATATGTGAACATCCAGGGTGACGGACTCACCTTATAAATGTTTGCTGTGGACGGTTTGGGCGGAGGTTTTCTCCGTGGTGTGGGTTTGTATGTGGGCTCTGTCCTGATGGGGCTGGTGGGCTTGTTTGCCTTCACGGATCTAAGAGTACAGTAAATAAGAAATATGTTGTTTTTTTTTTTTATTCTTTGCCATGTCTGGTTTATTTGGACATTATTTTTATTATATTTTTAAAATCCCGATAAAGTCCAAGTGAGTGGATTTTTCTTTTTAAGTGTGTATGTCTTTTGAGTTAGTAATAATAATAATAATAAAAAAAAACCTTGCTTCCCTTTTTAAAAATAAATTCTGGCAACATTTGAGTCAATAAGTTGCTTGATTGTGTTAATAGGGAAATGTTAGTAAAAACCAAAAAATTAAGATATTTTAACCACAAATTTCTTACTTAAGAAAGTCTATTGTGTCTTCCTGTTGAAAAAAAAATTAAAAATATTTTTTGCTCAGTTTTTCAATATTGAAGATTTTAATTTTTGAAACCTAAATTCTTCTTATTTTTTGTTGTTGCAAGTATTTTATTTTCTCTGAAATCTTTTTTCTGAATCAAGGACATAATCTGAGATATTGGGAGACACTTTTGTCTTTAAGTCATTTAGACACGGTTATAAAATAAAAGTTATAGTCCAGCTACAAAATCATGATTTATGATACTAATGACCTGAAGCTCAACTTAACTTAAGTTTTAGATGTGGTAACTATTCAGGGAATAAACTCAACCTGAAATAGCTGAATAAGTCTGATTGTGTTTTAAACTGAAACGGTGAAAAAAGAGAAAATATGATTAATCATTCAGAGTCAGGGTTTTGTCCAAATGTTGAATAAAAGCCCAATTATAACTCTTCTTTTGGGTTCTCTCAGCTCTTAAAAGGAAAAAAAAACATTATGTTCAGACAGTTTGGTGATTAATCTCATGTAAAGTGAAAACATTGTCTGTAAATGTTGTACGTCCAAATGCCTTACAGTTTGAACTACCGCGGATTAAGGATGGTGAAGGAGAGGGAATTTTAACGGTAAAACTGCAGGCTGGACAGCAAAGCAACAAGCTCTCTAGATGTGCCTGAAAATAAGAATCCAGATGTCATAACTGTGTCACTTCAACACCCTGTTCTAGATCAGATATGGGTCTTATATGTGACGTGAGAATGGTCAAATCAGAGATCATGTGGTTTTCTGCCTGTGGGCACGTGATGAGTGTCAGCGAAGGGGGATGGATTTCTCAGCAGGCATGATGAAACAGGCGCATCACTGACAACGTAACGAAAACCCATCAGAAACTGTGGAGGGAAGTGACGATAGTCAGTGACATAATGCCACCACTAACACAGCTGCAGTGGCTTCTCCTCCGACCCGTTTGCATCTTGCCTCAGTAAACTGCCTGTTCTGGTTCTGTTGACACAAATGACCCATACTGAACAGTGTCTGTGCTGTTTCAGAGGGCTGTCGTGTTCACGTGAACGTCTGATCCAGGACACTTGTGAAGCAATAATTTACCAAATCAGAACTTTACTGGAGTCGGACCCCGTGCTTGGCAGTGTGAACGCGGCCTAATCAATGCAGCTGTTTCTGATGTGATGTCATCTGAAGGCGGATTTTACCTGAGTTTCTCCAACGTGCTCTTCTTACTAGTGAAGAGGAGGCGCAGCAGAGTCTTCCTCTTCAAAAAGATGATTACGGTGGCCACCAGAAGGCTGACCAGGGTGACCAGGATTGCCACAGTAATAGACACGCTGTCGGCTGATGCCATATATGACAACACGCACATTAATACACACACACGCACATCTACAGCACAGAACAATGACAGGACATCAGGCTGTTACGGCTGGACCACGGTCAACTGAACATTTCAATCTTTCTTTCTCTACAGTAAAAACAATCTGCAGTCTGTAACATGCAATGAATTACTGGGCGTTAGGGAGGCTCTGTTGTTCTAGGAAAGCCTGACTGAAGTCCAAACTACACATCAATCTTGAACTGACTCTGGTGCAGCTGCTAGAGATTTGTATGCTGTTTTTTTTTTTTTTTTCTGAGCTCCCGTCGCTGTGTGTGCGTTTACGTGATCGTAGATGAAAGCTGAATCGTCCGGCTTACCTGCCAGTCTCATCGGCCCGCTGTCGATGCTGCCGCCGAAGCCTGCCTTCTCACAGAACGGAGGGGCCCAGTGCGCCTCGCAGTGGCAGTTCTTTTTGTTGTTGCACACCTGTAAACAAAGAAGACATCAGGTATAACAGCTGCTGCGGGAACTCGTCTTTTTCTCCTGCTTTACGCGTGAGCTGCTCACATCGCAGAGGAAAATACACAAACTTGTGTTTCTATTAAGGCTTATAACAGGTAAAACATGTGAGCGGAGGAGCCCATCCAGCACAGTTTCGGGTTTCCAGAACAAAAGTTTAATCCAGGAAGATTCCCTGGTGAGGTAACCGAGTCCAGCTCTCAGCTGGAGGGAAGATGGAGGAGGAGGAAGTGCGCACAGATGTGGGGGATTCACATTTAGCGCTGACACACAGCCTGAGCGCCTTCTCTGCCTCTAGGCCACAGAGACTCTTTACATCAAATGATGAGGTCAAGAGGAAATCAAGGGGGGTTACGATCTGTTTTGATGGACTTTTACATTGTGTTTGTGTGAAAAGAAGCGTTGCTATATTTTATCATGGAAAAAATGCAATTTGTCAGAGTACATAAAGAAATCAAAGTGCAGAAATGATGCAGGAAAAGGTCCAATATGCTGCTTGAGAAGTAACAAAGCCAAACGCCCCCTAAAAACAATTCATGATCAATCTTGTTTAAATAAAAGCCAACAGTATTCTATAAGCTTTCATATTGAGAAGAATAACTACTTGTCAGACAGACTTTGTGCAGCATTTTGACAAAATGGCAGGCAATTTATTCAGACATTTCTGCAGTTTGGAGCATGCATGTAAACAACATTTCATTGGAAAAAAGGCTTCTCTAAGATCTCCTCGCCATGTAGATTTCAATATGATACTTGTGTTGCTGCCAGCCAGTCAGGAGGCTGCGGCTGTTGTTTTGTTTTACTGAACACACAGATTTACTGTGAGGCTAATACGTTTCAGGTAAGCCAAATTAACTAGATAACGGTATAGGAAACACTTAAGGATGATAGTGCTGATATGCCATTGCACAAGCTGAGCCTGAGGATCAGTGGTTACTGTCAGCCAATAAAGTCTGTGGCGAATTCACCAAACAAAACAACTAAGCAAAGAAAAGCATAAACAAATCTTTTAATTATTGATAAATGAGACGGTGGTCATTTCAGAGC
Organism: Zenarchopterus dispar; assembly: GCA_028564865.1. Taxonomy (NCBI): domain Eukaryota; kingdom Metazoa; phylum Chordata; class Actinopteri; order Beloniformes; family Zenarchopteridae; genus Zenarchopterus; species Zenarchopterus dispar. The sequence goes on from JAOWBL010017686.1 coordinate 22,676, forward strand.
AGAATGATCTTCTGCAAACTCATTACCGCTCAATCCCCCATCCTCTCTGAGTCAGAACATGGTGGACAACATTCTAAGGAGACCTTAATTAATGGTGTTAAATGGGATTGATTTAACCTCAGTTGAACAATGAAGATTGATGGTACAGAAAACAAGCAGGTGCCATAACTCACACGCTGCACTGTAAATACACTGTTGTTCTGCTATTGTTTGCAAATTACAGGACAAAGAGGCAGCTATCGGAGTGTTTAGCTGGTCAAAATGTGAATGGATGGATAAACAGAGTCCTCGTTGGCTTGTAACAGCATTTCACGAGCCACTGCGCATAAATTAACACAAAACACTGAGCTAAAAGGTATTTTGCACTCACCCCACGTCCATTGCACTTCCCGGAGCACTCGTGCACGCCAAACACGCTGACGTTCTGGCACTGCCGGTTCAGGCACACCTATATTTAGAGAAAAGAACCATTCAACAGTTTCGCATGGGCAGAACAGGAGAGCCGATGAAGGTGAGGATGAAAACTGACACTACAGAAGATGAAATGTTTTGACTTTGGTGGTAACTCTCCCACGTGGACACGTTTATCAAACCGTGGTAGCTGGGCCACAAATAGACACAAAGGCTGCAGTATGTTATGCATCCTTAAGAGGATACAAAAACATCAAACCTGGAAAAAAAAAAAAGCTGAAAGCTGCTCTAAGTTGAATATAAAGGCTTTTCTATGTGAGCAGTTTTGAGCTCTCATCTTCTGCAAATTGCCACTGCATTGCAGGCCATGTGCTGCCAACTCATGACAAACACCCTCCTTCGGGCTATTAAAAATTTCCAGATAATGCGTGGCAGTGGCACAAACTTATGACCTAATAGACTGTAGCCAGGAAACAAGCGGGTCTGGCCGGTGGCCATTCTGCGTGGAGAGCTTAAAGAGCCACGGAGCTTGTTTAGCACCCGGTGCGAGTCTGATGAGGTGAATAAAAAAAGATCACGGGGGCTGTGACGCATCGGCTTGTTCTGAGGGAATTTCTGGTCATGTGCTACTGAATTTAACAATGTCATCAAGTTTCCCGGAAGATCATGTGCATTTATAAGTGTAGTCTTACCATTAAAAATAAATAAATAAATAAATCCTCATAAACTAGTAAGGACCGTAAAGCTGAACTGAACTAAATTGAATGTCGAGCCGAATTTCCACAAAGACCTTTCACAAGCCTGACGCACAGCTGCAGGGGGGAGACGGCACATCACGCAACGAGACTGATATCCGTAGAGGGGCCGGTGCTGATGGTGAAGTCTCGGGCCGTGGGTAAAACATCTGACATGATAAAGAAAATGATGAGATAGCTCGGTGTTTTGGGCCTCCAGGATGATTTTAGTTTGTTTCTCTTCATTCATATTTTCCAAGTTGCCATCCACGTCAGCTGCGAAGGTTGTGTTCAGCTTGGCTCACGCCTCAGCATTGAAACGACAACCTACCTATGATGTAGTGGGGAACCAAGACGAAAGCTACCTTTCTATAAATGTAATTACATGTCGAGTCGAGACGGAGAGTGACAAATGGACATTTCACATCAAAGCAGGACATAGGGTCTTTTGCTATATATTTTTTTTAAATCTTAGGTAGACATATGACACTCCCCAAGAGCTAGTCTTGTTTAGCATCTTGCTTGGTCAGTTGCTTGTTTTGTCATTTAACACTGCTTTCCTGAACCTCTTAGTCTGCCACGGTGTTCACCGGCTCTGTTAGGTTAGTTTCATCCCTGAATGTCTAAACATCACGGCGCCGCAAAGTCACACGCAGATGTTACAAGAGCCATGGCGAAAGACAAGTGAGCCCACAGTGTGCCTCTCACAACTCTTATAGTGGGTCATTTTCTGGAAAGAAAGTGGTCCATCCCAAGGTCTGAAGCTTAAGTGCATAAGTGACACCTAATGCTCATTTGCAAGACACGCATTAAAGAATGAAATCACCCGCCCATCACTCACCATGCCGTCTCCACACTTTGTTCCAGCCAGGACAAGTCCAGGGTCTGGCATGTCATCACCCAGGTAAACGTGCGTCCCTCGACACAGAATGCGGCCCCCTTCTTGCAGAGGGATATTGGTTTCAATGGACACTGCGTTCGTTCCAATCACCGGCCGGTTGGCTCCACCCTGGCACTGAATTTTACCGCATTTTGCATCCCTGCATGTAAAAAAAAACAAAACAAAAAAACATGTATGCATGTACACAAACATTTTACAGAATGCAGCACAACTCAGGCCTGTCAATCAGAGACAAAAAGGAGGAACTGCTGAGACGGATCAAAGAGGGCTGAGGAGAGCTGCAGAGCCTCCCATCATTAAAGCAATTACATCGATTAAGGAAGAGCTTCATTACCAAATTCACCCAAAGGGAAAAGATTTTTAGAATAATTAAATGACAAGACAGCATGAAATGATGCATGAACAGTTTCTTAGAGAGTAATAAGCTGCTATCTTTCTATAATTATCTCTTTCAACCATGTAAACCTTTGTTTCAAGACCCCCCGTCAGAGTTCACAGCATAATGATGATTGCTAACTTTTCTGCTTAATTTCTCAGAACCTCAGCGACACCAGCAGCACCCTTACCTTGCATCACACTTGGCAAAGGAGCCTTTGGAGTCCTTCCCACAGTTTCCATAAGGATCACCTGCCGAGTTGACTCTCTCAAAGCAGATCCCAGGGGCCGGCTTGGCTCCTGTACACCAGGGCAAATGGAGAAAATACAGTCATCAAAAAGGAGAGGGCCATTACTTAATTTAAATTGTGCAAGCAGGCGAACCTCTAAGTAGCTGCTGATTTACCTGGTCCCCACAGGGTGATGCACTGCTGCTCGTGAGTCTGACAGATACCATTGTAGCAGTAGCCCTCGACGTTGTGGCAAGCATGTCCATCATGCAGGTAAACGTTGGCTGGGCAGTGAGGGCTGGCTCCGGTGCAGAACTCTGGCAGGTCACATGAGTTACTGGACTCCCGACACATGGTGCCAGCAGGCTTGAGCTGCAAGCATACAGTTGAGTGAGCGGCTGCTCAGACGTAATCTCGAACGTCCCTGACTTCATCTATCCCTCTTTATGGCTTCAGGGGTTCCACCATGTCTTCATTTGGATATGTCGGGAGTATTGCAAATAAAGCAGTGTCTGGTGTGCGCGTGAAAATGCACCATGGAGTGTCAGAACAGAATTTTATGGCGATTCATTACTGTGAGGAGTTGTGTAATTTGGCCTGGATCTTTATTTTAGTTTGGAAAGGAACTGAATTTTTAAAAAATATTTTTATTCAATAGCTGCATCGGCAATGCGAGGCTGAGCAGAATATTCCTAAAAAGAAACATACATCAACTAGAAGTGTGTGTGTTTTTTTTTTAAATAAATGTTTCTTCTTCTTTGACCTTCTTCATTTGCTATGAAGACACCACCTCATGACAGTATTATATGTCAGGAACTATAAGAATGTGGTAATCCACCATAAACATCTACCGATTTACGACCCTGCTGCACGATTGATGTGTAAAAGCGTTCGTGTGTTTATCTGGACTTCAAAACCTAAAGTAGGTTAAACACTTGATGAATTTCTTTGCTTTATTGCTTTATTTTTTGTCGAATGGCTACAGTCTTTGTTTTATTTCTCCCAGGTGCCTTGAACACCTTCCATGGGACTCGCTTGTTTGTTTGAGGATGAGGAGCCAGGTCTGGGTTTGCAAACAGAAAATAGAAGCTTAATCTGAATTCAAGGTTCATGATGCAGGTGAAGCCTTGAAGGCTTCACGGATGATCGCTTGCACACATAACAAGTAAATCCTCAACTCTGAAATGATTTATAGATTTCAAACAACTATTTTCAGCAGAATTTATTTTTTAAGTTTTCCTATTGATGTGTCCTACATTTAAAAAAACAATATTTTCATGCATCAACAGCGTTGACAGAAATGCTTAGAGGTAGTGTTTGTTTGTTCACTTTCTTGTTCATGTTTTCAGAACGCCAAATCTAATCTCATATTCTTAATCTGAGCTTCGGATATGAACAAAGAACTCTCAGAAAACTGAGGGCAGTGTTTTGGGAATTCTGAGACGGAACAAGTCATGCAACACTTGAATTTATCCACATCACTGTGAAACAGGACAAATGATAAATAATCAATAAAAAGGTACATGGATTAAAACACATAGTTGAGAGGTATTTTTTGGTTTAGAAGCTAAAATTTTTGTGCATCTATTTGTCCAAAGCCCAGGTTGCTTAAGATTTGAGGATTGAGGACACATTTTGGGGTGTTATTACTTCAAATAAATAAATATTAAAAAAAACCCGTCAGTTTTTTCTTTTTGGCACCATCAGTCTGAAAGTATGTCATTCATTGAACCATTCAGACTTGCAGGGCATCCTGACACGGCAGACTCAGATGGAGAACTCGGGTTGGGGTGGGGTTATGCAGCTTCCTAATATCTCTCTCCACTTGGTTTCAAATCATCCTGCATTTGCTTTTGCCAGGGATGAGAGTAGTGCAAAACTGCAGCACTAATGTTCAAACAGCCACAACTATCGACAGAGATGGAGTGGAGTTGAGATGCTGCCTTAAGACCAGCTGCTGAAGAGAAACGGCCAAGCGTGCCATATCTCTGATTTATTTTCAGCAAAGCACGTCACAGAGATTTCATTAGGATCTGTGGAAAAGAAAAAAAACTTGATCCACAGGTGCATCATAGTATATCTTGGAATAAAAATTAAGGACTGAGGGAAAAAAATAAAAGGGTTTTATTCCAGTTTTCACATTTCATCAATAGAAGAGTTACCCATCTGTAGCAAAATCGTGAGACAGAGAAGCTGATTTATTGATTATGTTATACATAATCCTTTAAAAAAATGCAGACATACATAAAGATGCTTAAAACATTTATACCTTTCAAAATAAAAGTCTTAAACTTCAGGCCAGCGTCTATAGTTTAGAACAATAACGAGATTTAAACCCTAAAAAGGATTTTATTTCATTTTATTTCCACTAAAAAGGTTTTAGTGATTTAAGGTTTAAGTTTTCCAGAAAACTTTGGTTTTTAAAGGCTTTTAACATAAATCCCTAGATGATGGTTTCCTTGATCTACAATGTGGCTTTTGGAAGATTAGCTGTACTGACCCCAGTACCATACTCTTGTTATGTCAAAAAATAAACCAATCCTTGAAAAATGAACATGTATATATTTACTCTGAAAACATAGTTTATTAAAGTTATTAAGATTATTTTGACCTTGCTTCTCAGTACAAGTGGATGTGCATTTTGGGTTTTTTTTGTATTTTTCTTGATACCACAAATTCTAAAGCTGGCTTGCCACATTCTCTCTTCTCTGCTGTGTATGAATAAACTCAAGAACAGTATTTTGCAGCTCTTTCTTAGTTTAGATCAAAACAAGAAGTGAAAGCATTCAGTTTAGAATTGAGTTATACAGTGAGACTGCAATCTTCGAATAAAAAGTGAAGCTGGAGCTTAAATGTTAAAATTAAATGCAAAACTGCAATTCAATTTTCATGACTAAAACGGTCTTTTCAAATATATTCAAGACAAAAAAATGCTCACAATGTGCTGTTCAACCTTAAAACACAGAGCAAAAGAGGTCACACAAGCTTTTGTGTATAGCTGTGAAAAACATGAAAGGCTTTAATCATCCTCAGCGTCATTCCTCCTTTGCAAAGCGAGGACAAGCATCACAGATAATAAAAGAATATGTTCATGTCAAATAAAATTACTAATTAAATGGAAGTAAAACTTAGGTTATCCAACTTGAACTTGCCCTCTATTAAAACTTGTCTATTGTGGTAACGGCATTGTTGAAATGTACCCACTCACAATATTAAATTATATACATTAACACACAATTAAGAGCCTCTTAACGACCTTCAAGTGGAAATTAAATGAGTTTTACCAGGATTTGATAGTACAGACTTAGACATTTTCTCATTTCAGGGTGATATGAATTTGTTTAAACTGGAATGTGGACTTCAAATGTTTAAGGAGAGTATGAGAGACCCAAAGACCCATACAGGAAGGATCTTACCTTGCAGTCTTCGCAACACTGTCCATGGGCACACACAGCATCTCCCTTTAAGGTGCATGTTGTGGCATTGCAACAGGGGTTCATGCATTCCTGGAATGAAGGAAAAAAAAAAGAAACAGATCCCTATCAGATAAAGACCTCCGGGTCAAGGGAACATACTTCCCTGTCTGGAGAGTCTTGCCCCGACCCTGAGACCTTTGAGTGGAGGCATCTCATGTCCAGATGTGGAGATTCTCCAAAAGCTTGGGTGCGTAAAGGGAAGTGTGTTATTATTACGAAAACCCCCTTCCCCCAAAAAGTGGGTTGATGAGCAAAAGATGGAAAAAAGAAGGAAAAAGGTTTAAGCTTTACATAAGTACTACAATGAAAACCGCAAATGCAGCATGGCTGTTTCCCATGTGGGGCTCTAAGGTAAAAACATGAGTTGTTGGTTGGCAAATGGAGCCAGCTGGACCGCTGAATGTCGATTTTCAGAGTTGTTTTATGGCTCTGACTGTTTACCGCTTGGCCCTGATGTAAGCCTATTGTTTACAGAGGAGAGAGAGGGGGCTGTTTTCATCTCCAAGTCTGAGTGAGCTGGCAGATCTAAAGCTGTGTGGTGACATCACAGAGGTCACAGCAGGCCCACTGGCAGAGATGGAGTGGGAAAATCTAAACTACACTCTTAACTTTTTTTGTTTTCTTCTGCGAGTTTAGCACAGCGTCTCCGTAACAACACCACCTACGTCCATCTAAACGATGGCGACTTTTGCTGTAATTCTGCTCAGATGCAGTAAATAATAACCCACAGTGTTGAGGCTTAATGAGACTTTAGCGAAATAACAAATAAAATCACAGTATCTAATTAGCGAATGCAAAGAAGACAAAAAAAAAGAAACAGCAACTTTACTTTATAACCGTGACGAGACAGACGAGTGTTTCTGTAGTTCAACAAGAACAGCAGAGTGAAGACTCCTCTCTAGAGAAACTGATCACATCTCATCATCTTCAGGAAGAAAAAAAAACCTCATTAAACTTTAATGCTTCTATCAATATTTTAAGCTCATTTAGCTTAACAGAGTAACTTCAGGACCTCCGAAATAAATGGCTTTTGAAAATGTAGCACGAAATTAATTAGTCTGCACAATGCATTATATCTTCTGAAAGGTTGCAGCTATAAATGTTAAATTTAGATTTGGCCATATTTAAAAGTGTGTGTGAAAAAGAAAAACACTGGTCCAAATCTTTCATGTTGATTCACTTATAACTTCAGCTAAACAGATCTTTAACAAAGATGCAAAAACAGAAGAATCAGACATAGGAACGTAAATGTGCCATATAAATACTTGTTTTAATCACTTCTTTTATTTTAAGTAATTTCCTCTCAAAGTGAGCAACATTTGGTGGTTCCAACCTTTTCCACAGTTTTATATTACCCTAAAAATGTGATTTAAATTTTGTTGGGAAATGTATGCATTTTTTAAGAACTTGAATAGACATTTTTCACCATTTTGACAATCTCATGTTCTCCAGGAAAATATCTTGAGGACTTCATCTTGTGGTTGACACCAGCAGCTGCCTTGTCTGCTTCTCACATGCGACTGCCACACCACATCCCATGATGCCCTGCATGTGTGCATTGGAGCGAGCCCACTCGTTTGAACGGCCAAACTAAAGAAAGCTCGTTTCGACTTTGACTCCATTTCGTTTTTGTTTGCTTGCTTTGTCACACCGCTGGACAGCTGTTTGATTAATGGGCCTTCATCAAGGACGTGACATCGCCATGGCAGCATGTCGAGTGAAGGTATGATGTCAATTAAACATTTTTTTAAATGCACCGGCTTCAGCATGCCTCGGTGGTTTTAAGACACAATAACAATGTCAAGAAAAGGTTTGACTCAAAGTTTGTCAAAGCGGTGTGGTGATTTGCCGTCCTTCCTCACTTTAGGTTACGGGAAATCTCACAACCTCTGAATTTTCCTTAACTTTATTCACCAAACTTGGCAAACGGACTCTAATCCAAGCACAGCTGGTAGAAATCATGTGTTTCTTGACTGATGGCTTCCATTTAGTTACAGAGAGCTGCTCTGTGTGACCACAGTGGCAGAGTCTGAGCCACCCCAGCGGAGCTGATGAGGATGAACCCCCACCCCCACTAAGAATTTACCTCTGGCTCCCCGCAGTCACACTCTTCTCCTTCCTCCACGTAGCCATTGCCGCACTTCTGTCCTCCATAGAGCACCTTGACCTCCGGCATGTTGTACAAGCACATCCCCACGCCCTTCTCCAGGCTGGCCGCAAGGTCCTTTTTGCTGCATGTGCTGAACACTTTTGGGAACGGATACCTGGGAGAAGACAGGCGGAACAAAGACAAGAAAATTAAAGAGAGATGAGAGTTTCATTTACATTACTGGAAAGGTACAGCGATGATGAAAAAAAAAAGCTACATTTGATCATTCTGTTGGAGAAGAGCACACACATCCAGTGCTCTACTGGCATTGTGTAAGCTCCAGTTTAAAAGATTATCTGTCCTACACAATTCCCAGCAATGTCAAAAGACATCCTTTGTGCAACTATGTTTTCAAGAGGCACGTCCTGGCTGGAGTAGGGACCATTTAAGCAACTGACTAGAGGGAAGAGTATTACTTTGGATGACAATGATTTCTGTGTGAGCTTCTGAGTATGTGAATCCTTTATGAAACAGCTCGTCTGAAAACCGTGTAATTTCTACCGCAGTAATTTCATTTGGAGGTATCACCTACCTGAAGTGCTGACTATCGTATTATTTAAGAAAGAAGGAAATTGAATTTCAAACTGAAAGGAACAGAAAGTTATAACTTTAAAGATGAAACTGCGTGATACACGAATAGCAGCAGCAAGGCTCGAGGGAATGACGGTCTAGCTGTCGTAGAAAAAACCCCCAGAAAAGTAGTGAAATGGAATAAAATGCAACAAAATAAAATCTATGTGAGGGCAAATTAAGGAAGTAAAGTATGGACCAGAGGGAGGGGGTGTACAAGACTTGGAATTACTTCAAAAATGTGCCAAACAGCCACCCAACATAGAGCTGGCTGGACCCCTGAAGAGAAGATGTATCCCCTCAGAAATCTGTGGACCTGACCAGAACATCTTATTTTCAACTTAAGTGCAAAAAAAGAATTTAAAAAAGCCAGAAAATGACAGTTTTATCAACTGGGACTCCTGAGGCAAGTCAAGAGATCCCCAGTATCTCTCTGACATTCATGAACTGTTTTGTCCATGACAGTGATGTTTAGTTTAGTCCACAACAGCCCGCCCTTCTCTGCTTGACACAGATATAAAATCTCAATCCCGGTAACTTCCTGCCCAGTCAATGACATTCACACAAGCACTTCCATGTGATGATAGAAACAGGAGGAGCTTCTTGCCCAGGTCATCAGACATACCACGTGTATGAAACACAAGCTACAGGATCTGTGGCACCAAAAACCCAGTTTGTTAAAGCTAGGTAAGCAGCACTCATGTATCATTACAGCTAAGGTGGACAGCATCACAAAGACAGTCGAGGAAAAGACAGTTTGGGGTGTAAAACGGGGAACAAAAGTGTTCTCTCAAAAAGAGGATGTGAAGGTTTCGGGGTGGCAGGGAGGGATGGTTTGCAGCATTTATGGTTCAGAGGAAGGAAGCTGGTGGTGGATGCCTGAAAAGCTTAAATTCTGACAGAAACATGTCATACATGTACTTATGTGGCGATAGACTGACTGAGGTCTTCAAACACATCGGGGCATGGAGACTGCGAAGCTTGAGGCTTGACAGGGTGGATCTGTGAAATTTCAACATGACATAAAATATGTTTGTGGAGCCTGTTCTTGGACGGTGTCGGGGGAGGGATGTGCTTTGCTCTTGCCTTAGGGGAACTTGGTTGCAGCAGCTGCATGGACATTTCACTAGTGTTGTTGAGTATGGTGGGCTCCTCCTGAAGGGACTAGAGATAACAGCGGGAGCATTCAGTGGAAAAAATAAAATCAATTATTTTTCTTTCCAAAGAAAAATTGATTTCCAAAGTACACAGAACACAGAAAAACAGAAAAAAAACTCCATCTTCTTTCAGCTGTCACCCTTCTCTCAAATAGCCCACCTTTGAATGTCAGCTGCTTTCATCTCCCTTTGACCAGGAGCCAATCTACCTGCCTCTGTCCACTCTTGCCCACTCGGATAATCCACTCATAAACCACTATCACACACTCACACAAATGGCTTTGTGGCTGTGTCGTGTGTGCGTGTGTGTGGTGGTGGGGGGGGCCATGCATGAAATAAAGCACAGGGTATGCAGATTAAACTCCTGCACAGAACAGACCAAGGCCATTGTAGATAGCGGAGCCCGGCACCGATAAGAGAACACAGAGACGCTTCAGGAAAGAAGCCCGAATGTCCACAGGTGGCAAGAGGAGTCCATCCTCAGAAAACTGACTTTAAATCTGGGACAGTAGCATGGAAAAAAAAATCTGCTTTCTTTGGTTGATATTAGACATGCATGAGAAGTATTAGCAAGATTAAGTTGTGCAAGTACCATCCGTATTCATGCAGCTTCTCGACAGCAAAAGTCCTGGGGGGCCAACAACGATTTGCAAGTTATTGACTTATTTTCTACACAGCTTCAATCAAGGACACACTTTGTCATGTTATGCTGTTAAATTCATACATATGCAGACATTTGCTGGCACTCTTCCATTAAAGAAAGAAAAAAAAACCATAACGGTCATGGGAATAACTTAAAATTGACAAAAGTCATAATAAATAATAATTTACTGATAACTGATTGAAGAAAATCAGACAATGCTTTTGAATTGCGGTTCAATGGTCATTTACAAAACTAAACTAAGGCAACCAGTCCGTAGAAATTAGTTGGTACCAGCAGAAAAAACAGAAAACAGTCTGACTGTAGTGACATGTTAGAGTAAAGCGTGTCCTGCATTCAGTCAGTCTGGATATTTATGGAGAAAACAATGGGAAAGAAAGAGTAATAAACGTGACCCAAAAGCAAAAAACAAATCCTACTCATGGCAGTCAAAAACAACTCTGTAAAGACCTTTTCACCTTTGAAATTTAAAGTATGCAGCCACGGTGAGACTCCAGAGTTCCCTGTAAAAAAATCTACTTTTAACTGCCAGCTGTGGTCAAGGATTGGGTATTAGCAGGACTTTGATAACTGTGTCCAACCCCTGATCTGCAGCTGACATTAGTCCAGGCAACAGCTACCCACACGATCCAAATGTGGCATCAGCTCCACAGGGTGTCCGGGGATGCTGAGAGGACATCTCTATCACCCACTGCTTGTTGCTTTTCTTTCCAAGCAAATATACCGAAGGGAAATCCTGTCCAGACACAGAGGAGCACAAACCGGTGACCGTTGTGGCACTTTTCAAGGGTTTTTGTGTCTCCGGGCAAATGGCTGCAACTGTCTGCTGGAGAACGGATATTAAATCATGTGAAAACAAAAAGAAAGCATCTAATGACTCCTCAATGTGATGCATGCACTGACTGGAGGTATGGAGAATGCTTCAGTGCAGCAACCAGTTTAAAACATATTTAAATCCATCAATAATGTGGCTACCGGGGTATCCAGGATGCAGGGTACTTCTCTCCTAGAAATTGTTGAAAACAAACTTAGAGTAAAAAAAAAAAAAAGTCATAAGGTCCACTTTTCTTACAAAAAAAATGAATAAATTCAGCTTTAAATGGTACGCGAACAGCTCAAATGAACAGATCTCATTTTGCAGCAGGGCCACGTCAAAGGTACATATTATCACAGCTGAGGCCATACGGCTGCCCTGTTATCCAGGAAATTAGCTGAGCAGAGTGTGTGGGTTGTCTCCGGATAATATTGGTCTCGAGCCCTGCTCCGTCTCCAAGCATAGTTTACTGACGGGGAACTAATTTGGACCCACTCAACACTTACAAAGAATCTAATTAGCCGGACCCTTTCTGTCGGTTGTTATTGCTTGAAAGGCTAATATGTCATTTGTTTTGTGAGTAATGCATACTGTTAAACCTATTGCATCGGAGTTATATGGTTACCTTGTGAGATTGAAAAAAAAAAGAAAGTTTGGTATTAGATGCCATGTCAGTGAGGAAAAAAAGTGTAATCTTTTTCAGGTTTTCAACAGGATGTGCACAAAACCTCAACTATGTTGCCATGTCTATAACTCATTTTATTTTATTTGCTTTAGGAGAGGTTTGATTTCATTAACTTCGTCAATATATGATTTAACAAGTTTAAAGACATCTGAGCAGCAGTCTTACACTATTATATTACACACAATTTAAAGAAGATGCTGGAAAAACTTCAGGCAAAAGTTCCAAAAAGTGCAAAGCCGTCAACAAAAAAATTGTAAAAGTAAGAAGAAACACAATTCACAGCACAAGGATACTATCGTATCATATTACTCCTGGTAATGGAACCAATAATTTCCGTTTAAACTGCAAATGTAAATGTACTGAGTGATTTCACGAAGCATAGGGAAGTGAATGGGAGTCAGTTACTCGCTCCAAAAAGCATTAAAAAATTAGCATAAAATAGGCTGTTGAAAAAACTGTTATGATTTAAAATAATAATAAATACACAATAAGAAAAAATAAGCTGTCATATGAGATTGTAAGGAAAAGAGGGAATGATGATCGGTATTGTATTAGAGCAGAGAAAGTCTTTCCGTCCATCCATCCATCTTCCTCCGCTTATCCGTGGTCGGGTCGCGGGGGCAGTAGCCTGAGCAGTGAGACCCAGACTTCCCTCTCTTTCTTCTTCCCTCTCTTTCTTCACCACCACGGACCGATACAGAGCCCGCATCACTGCGGACGCTGCACCAATCCGCCTATCAATCTCACGCTCCATCCTTCCCTC
>JAOWBL010017695.1:0-35601 GCA_028564865.1 Zenarchopterus dispar
GCGTTCGACCTGCCCCTTTAAGAGGAGGGTCCCTCACCTGTATGAGCGCTTGGCCGCCTCTGACGTCACCCGCCATTTAGGAGCAGGTAACACGAGCGCCAGAACTGGCTTCCAAATCACCGTTTGTACTAGTTTTCGTTGGCCTAAAGCCTGGTGATTGTGCCCGCGTTGCGTGATTTACTGACCGCTGGCGCAAAAAAGAGAATTGTCATTAAATCATTTGAAAACTTTTTTTTTTTAAATCAACTTTTTTTTTTTCTTTTATAGAGTGTATAGAGGGGTTAACTCGGGACATCTCCCGAACTTCGCATGCTCCGTGGCGCGGTGTCCAAAATTAGCCCCTTCCAGTGACGGGTCCTCTCCGTGTGTGCAGCGGTGTATTGGATTCTGGGTTTGGAGCGAGCCTCCCTTTTCTGTCATCGTTTCCTCCTTTTCACGGCTGGTTATTCCCCATTCATCATTTATTTTCCCTTGTTTATTATTTTTCCTTCACATCACTGTTTCATTGACCGTCCTAATTTTGGCACTCCCATTTATTTGTCCCCTTGTCTCACCTGTTTGTCCCTTTTCAATTGGGTGCTTTAGTTAAGGAACTTGTATCAAACAAATATTTGTAATTTGTCCAAAGCTGCTGGGGTTTATTGGTACTGCAAATAAGATGGTTTTAAATGTGTGAAAGGAGTGAGAGAGTTTTTTATAAGTTGTCTTTTAAATAAATAATTTTGTCCATCAAATTAGCTTAATAAAATCGTATACTTTCCTTATTTCTTGTCCCTGCCCCTTCAAACTTACCTGCCTTGCCTTATTCTGTTACATTTAATTTAGGTCCCTCCTGGGTGGCGTTGTCGGACTACTTATATTGTAATTTTATGAATTTGGCTGATTCTGCTTGAAGCTTTCAGCCCCTGTGCCACGACACTTCCATCCATTTTCTATACCTGCTGAATTCATTACTGGGTCACAGGGGTCTGCTGGAGCCAATCCCAGCCCATTGCAGGAGTACACTCTGGACAGGCTGCCAGTCCATATACATAGACAAACGAGCACACACACTCCCACTCACACCTATGGACAATTTAGAGTTGTCAATTAACCTAACATACATGTTTTTGGACTGTGGGAGGAAACTGGAGTACCCGGAGAAAACCCAAGCAAGCGCTGGGACAACATGCAAACTCCACATGGAAAAACTCCTGCCGGCCTGTGAATCGGGCCAGGAACCTTCTTGTAGTGAGGCAACAGTGCTAACCACTAAGCCACCATGCTGCCCTAAATGCTAAACTAAGAATAATAAAATGTGATGTAATAAAAGTCAGAAAATTAAATAAAACGAATAATAAAAGTATGTTTTGCTCTGTCAGTACTGAAAGCTAAAGAAAAAAAGTTTTCTTGAGAGTTTTAAAATTATGGTGGGTGTTAAAATCTCTGATATCGATAAAGTGTTTGGGGATGCCATCAAAAATGCTCTATCACTTCTGTTGTCCAGTCTGGATTTGGTAACATCTCGAGCTCAGTGCTCAAGCTGGAGTGTGAGGCTTCTAGAGTTCATGCTGATAGGGTGGTAAAATGACTGACACTTTACGACAAACAATAAAAACCTAAAATGCATCCTGAAATGGACATGAAGCCAGTGACACAGGCCAGTACAGGTGTGATGTAATCACATTGTTTATAGTTGTTTTGATTTCTTTTTCTTTTTTTCTTTTTTTTTTTTGACAATTACTTTTTGTAATTTGATGGTTCAAAGATTATGAAGTCTTGACCATTCATCAAAATGATATTTCTAGTATGCTGGTATTGGTGGATGCCTTTGACTTTGGAAAGTGGAAATATATGCTATGCATATACAAAGAAGGCTGGTCAGTTTTATACTTCATTTCCAAGAAGTACACTTTTTTTTTGCAAACTGCAGATTGTGAAATTGTTCAGATACTGCATATTGTGCATAATATTTTGACAAATCACTGCATACAGGTATTATAGTTTGTGGTTTGCAAAATGGACATGTAACAATGTATTTCTTTGAATTATTTGAACTACAGCTGCAGTGGTGAGGCATCACATTAAATTCATTGGGTAACCGGATCATTCCATTGGATCTTTGATGCCATTAGTAACACCCATGCTTTCATTCAGGTAACAAGTTGAACTGTCTGTGAAAAGTGCAATTGCCATTGACTTCAAAACATTACTGAAACCTTTAAAAGGAAAACAAATTCAGTGGCCATAAAAAGACATCATTGCTCAGTTTTTATATTCTCAGAGGGTTTTTCCATTGACTTGGCCTAGTGTGACCAGCAAATTTAAGTAGATTGTATGGACTCAGTTGAAAACTTTGCATGTAGCAAACATTACTCTGAACATGATACTGTTAACAATAAATAATAGGGCTCCTGTAAACACTGAATGTAGCAGTCATACTACATGCTCCTCCCTCATTCCCCCAGTTGGTAATGCAACACTCTCTTCCTTGTCTCCCCTCACTGAGTGTGAGGTATCCAAACTAATCACCGGTAGCAGTCTTACAACCTGTTAGCTGGACAAGTGAAGGATCTAGTCCAAGCTATGGATTGGATTAGGTCCTTCAAACTTAATCCAATCCATAGCTCTGAGAGTTGTGCCAGCAGTCAAGAGTATAATAAATTCCTTGCTCACATTAAAGACATTTCCATCAGGCTTTAAACAAGCTATGATCGTGCCGCTGTTAAAGAAAAATAAAATCACTCAACCCTGCTTTGATACCTGCAGGTCTCCCTGCTACCACTCCATTTCAAGGTTGTGGAATGAGCAGTTTCTAAATAGGTAATGGACTACCTCACACAAAATAACCTTTTCAGTAAAAATAGGGCTGGGTTCAAAATGGGCCACTGCACTGAAACAGTTCTGCTGTGTGTGACTGGAGCCCTAAGAGGAGCAGGTCAGTCCTCTGTGCTTATCATTTATAATCTATATGTTGTCTTTGACACAACTGACCACAAGATAATGTTTTCTACACTCTCAAACCTGGGCATCTCTGGCTCAGTACCATACCTACCTTAACCAGGTTTTAAGATGTCATGGCAGGTGTCCTTGAAAGTGACACTTCTCCACAGGTACCAAAGGCCTAAGTATCAAAGGCTTGGTACAAAGGCTTGGCCCCTTCTCTTTGACATAGAAACTACCTCATTGGGCCAAATTATTCATTCAAGTGGCTTCCTATATCACTGCTATGCAGATGATACACAACTCTGTTTGTCATTCCCACAATCTCTGCATAAATTTGAGCTTGCCTCTCTGACCCTTCTGCATGAATGGAGGATCACCACCTTCAACTTAACCCATCTAAAACTGAAGTCCTGGTTATCCCTGTTCCTCATTTTTTCAGCCTCAATATCAAGATTGCATCTTCTACTGTCACTCCCACAAAAGTCACAAAGACCCAGCATGTCAAGTTTGATGACCAGTTCTCCTCTGACCACGTTGCCTCAGTGTCCTGGTTGTTCTGCCTTGCTCTCTACAACAAACAAAAAAATAAGACCATACCTGACTTAATATGCAACTCAACTTCTCGTACAGGCCATGATTAAATCTTACCTCAATTACTGCAATGCCCTCTTAGCTGGTCTTCCATCTTGTGCGATACAACCACAACAAAAAGGTCCAGAATGTGGCAGTGTGTGGGTAGTTATTAATCAACCCACACAAGCACACATCACACCACTGTTCATTGAGCTTCACTGCCTACCTGTCGCTGAGCCAATAAAAAATAAATCTGTGACACTTTCCTTTGAGATAATCTCGAGGTCCACATTTGCTTACATGAACTCAGTTGTAAAGGCTTCCATCCCTTCTGGAGCACTCTGCTCCTCACAAGAACATCAAATGGTCTTGCCCTCTCTTCACACAAGGCAGTCTCACTCTAGACTATTCTCCCATGCCGCTCCTCAATGATAGTTACCAGTTACCGCAAGAGCAAAGTTGTCTCTTGCTACAGTCAAAAGATGTTGAAAACTTTCCTTTTCCAAGAACACCTTCTGTTTTGAACTTTAATTTCCCAAAGTTCATGTTACCTTAGCAGCATTTAGCTGCACTTAATGGAATGCTGACTTATCTGCATCTACTTTTTGATCTACTATGCTAATGGGGCTTGATTGCATTCCTCTGCTGTAAGTCACTTTGAATAAAAGAATCTGCTAAATGTATTGTAATGTAATCTAATGTAATAAACATATTTAAAGATCTGAAAATCAATATCCCATTACGATGCAAATGGTTGAAATAAGTTAATGACTAAAATGTGCTAACATTATTTCCCTCCCCAAAACACCAGCACTTGGTCCTTTTAGCTCCTTTATATGTTTGACCTTTTGTTAGAAGATACAGAGTTAAATATTGCTCTCTCCCCACATCTGATACATGTTGCTGTCTATTGTTCATCAGATTTACAAAGTATTGCATTCAATTTTTATTTCCACTTTACAAAATGTCTCAGTGTCTTTGAAACTGGTGTTGTGAGGGTTTTAGACAAATAAGTTGTCAACATGGTTTGGAGCAAGTATTTACAGGTGGAGCAGTGGAAAAAGTACCCTTAAAATGTGGGTTAGGGTTAAAAAAAACAGTAAGAAGAACAAAGAGTAACATTAAAGCAGTGCAATTTATTTAATTTTTAGCTGTTTGGATTCTCCTGTAGAGGTTAAGTTGTTTTCATGGCACTGTCCAAGACTTACTCTTGTTTGGTCTAATGGTTGGTCAGTGTCTCGTTTTCTCTTCTCTCATTGCATTCTTGAGTCTCTTACTTGCCTCTGCCATGTCAGTGGTCGCTCTGTGAGCTAGTTTCATTGTTGTTGATGTGTGACATAGTCCTGTAAAGGAATATGCATTTGTTTCAGTAAACAGCTGGGACAGGGATTCAAAATTACTTTGCCTGGTTTTTGCAGATAAAAGCAATGGGATATTGTGTAAACTAGGCGATGCGTCCCAAAAGTAAGCAAGTATTATTCATATGAAATCAAAACTTATATTTTAATGTAAAATATTCAAACTTCTTTAATCTTATTTTATTTTTAACAATGCTCCCTTAGCACTGGCCGAACATGTTGATATTGCATTTCCTTTTTACTACAAAAACTAACTTAATGATCACTTTTCCCTCCCAAAACCTAATTTCTACCAAGGTGTGTTGTTGTTTGAAAATATTCTGTATCCACCTTTGTTTAGTGAGACTTGCGTGGTTTCTCTCTCTTATTTAATCAAAGGGAATATTTTGAGGGTTATCCTTTTAGGTCATATTTAGTTTTATCCATCTAGCTTGTTAGCATTTAAATTACTTTTTGTAATTGCCAACAAGAATCTTGGATTAACAGGCGGAAAACAGTTTTCTTTTTATTACTCCTCTGCTCTCTCCTTGTTGTTAACCCCTTTTTACTCTTAATAGCAACAAAACAGAAAAAATACTCAGGATTTCTGTTAGGAATGCACTTTATATTATTTACATTAGCTGCATGTCTTTGGAACTCAAAACACCAAGTTTTGCTTGTACCCTGTGCAGAGCAAAGATTAACCAATTTTTCACCCAATCCCTGGGAATAAATCATGAGAGACTCTGAAGTTTTAGCGTGCTGCCCCTGAGCTACAGTGCTGTTACAAGAGCTTCTTTAAATGTGGTAGAGAAGCAATGTTATGTGTGTGTGCAGAAATGTGTGAGAACAGCACAAAGATGTCCTGTGGTGAAAGTCCTTATCTTGCATTTACACATCAGGGCTGAGCAGGACACGACTTCATATTTAATCTTTAGGCCTCCACTGCATTAACATGATTAAATCCAAACAAGGTCCATATAAGAGGAAATGTGGCCAGTAGCAAATGAGAAAATGAATCTATGAGTAGAGAATGAAGAGCTGAGACACATCAGAGCAAAAGAAGTGACCAAGCCGGTGGATGAGTTGTCAACAAGAGTTTTACTTGGGGCATCTCTCAACTGAGAATGAAGCAGAGAACCATTTAGTTATACCTGTAATAATGCATCTACAGCTAAGGTCTCCACCTACCTACTTGATCTCTTAACCACTAAGTTAGTAAAAGTATGTATATTTCACTGTTGCCCACCATAGCTGGTGCTTTACATTCCTCACTATCTGGTTTGTTCTCTTACCCTTAAAACTTTAATTATAATTCCCATACTCAAGATAGCAGGTTCAGCAATTTTCAACCACTTTCAAATCTACCATTTCCTTTAAAGATTCTGGAAAAACACTGTTGTGGCACAGGTTCATGAGAACTGTATCTAACAATAATCTCTATGAAAAGTTTCAGTCTGATTTTAGTCCACTTCACAGTGCAGAGATAGCTCAGGTAAAAATCACCAATGACCCATTGACTGCAGGCTCTGGAGTTCTAGCCATTCTCATTCTATTTGATCTTACTGCAGCATTTGACACATTTTCTCACACCATCCCTTCTGGACCTCTTGCCTCTATTGGAGTCACCTACGCTTCATTAACCTGATTTCACTCATACCTTTGATGTCATACTCAGTCAGTTCATCTTAAAATATATATATAAATCACAGCCTTCTCTTGTAAACAGTGGTGTTCCCCAGGGCTCTGTCGTGCACCCCTTCATTTTATCACCTCTCACTCTTATCTTCCATATACACAATATCTAATTCCACTGTTATGTAAATGACACCCAGTCCTACCTGTCCACCAAGCCTGCTACAGCACTCCTCTTCCTTCCCTTTGCAACTACAAAGAACAAATCAGGATATGGTTTTCTCACAACTTTATCAAATATAAACAGTGATAAAAACAAAATTTCTCCTAATTGGTACCAAATCTATTCTCACTGAAACTGACAGTTTTTCACTGACTATTGGCAGCTCTGGAGTTCTTCCCTCCCCTCATATTAAGAGTGTAGGTGTCATCCTTGACAGCACCCTGTCTTTCGCTGCTCATATTAATAATGTTACCTGGTCTGCTTACTTCCACCTATGAAACACCGGCCATCTCCATCTATAACTCACACCCAGCAGCACTGTTCTTCTTGTTCATGCCCTGGTCACATCCTGCAAGGATTACTGTAATTCTCTTCTTGTTGATGTACTGCACAAGTCCCACTCACATCATCTCCAGAACTTCCTCTTCAGGGCACATTACTCCCATCCCCAAGCAGCTTCTGTGGCTCCCAGTCCACTCCCAAATTGGTTTTAAAATTCTGCTTCTCACCTTCAAGGCTCTCATAAGCTCCTTCATATCATACTACCATACTTCACTAGTGTGATAATGTTGTTGTGTTTTTTGCACTACATATAGTGCTGAGAACATCATGAAAAATCCAGGATTTGTTTATTTTGTCCACAAAACATTTTCTCAATACCACTGCAGATTGCCAAGGTGCTCTTCAGGCATGCAGGATTATCATCATTTATTATTGAGAGCAGTGCAGTATTCTGCTATGGATACCCTGATTTAAAGTATGTGTGGTGGACTCATAAACAGAGGCTCTTGCCAGTTCTCAATCTGTCTTCATGTTAAAGGAAAGGTAGAAAGCAGGATCCCAATGTGGACATGGCGTGGAGGATGAAAGATAGTCTTTATTGAAGTTAGTGAATCAGGGGAATAGAGAAGGAGAAGCAGATCATAATCAGTATCACGTAAATGTACAGCTGGGCTGATGAGCAGACGAGCAGATAAGCAGATGAACAGAGAAACAGACAGGTTGACAGATAGACTGGTTCCTGGCAGGACAAATGAACAAGAATAGGCAAGATTAGAGCTCGATACAATTTTCTAAGATGAGAACTAATGTGGGACCGGAGAGAGTTATCATTGGAGAACAACAATCTGGCTCTTACAGGTATTTCCAGCTGCTGATGAGATGAGGCACAGGTGGGTTGTTTGGCTACCGGGGAGCAGGGACAAACCCACTGGACCACAACACCTTAGCCCTTTGGCTATTATTGAGGATTCTGCATTTCGCCTTTGGGATCACTCTTGCTGAGCTACCACCTCTAGGAAGCGTAGCTTCAGTATTAAATTATCTATAACTGTGGACGGATTGATGCCTAAAGACTCTGTATCTGTATAACTTAGTATCCCTGCTTTATGCAGATCAGCTACTCTCAACTGCACATCTTCAGAGATACCCTTTTTCAAGGCATGATTCACATCAGCAGATGCTAGTTATGAACAGCAAACTTATAATATTTTAATAGATAGCTCAAATAAACTTGTGAATTTATTTTAGCCTTGATAATGACAAGAAGTTGTAAACCACACCTTAAAATGAATTTCATTAACTGGACTCCATGCATGCAAATGTCTAACTCCAAATAGCCTTCATTGAGGTAACTGGTCTACATTTTACTCTGCAGCATGTCACACCAACTCTGTTGATAAGAAGAAAAAAATGCATTCTAACTAGTAGTCCTTTAGAACCAGTGGGGTTTTAAAGTCAGTGCCTAGCAGCCACCATAACTGTTGTGCTTTAAAACATCTGCACATTGATTTCATTTTAAAACTGGTGGAGTACGTTCACTGGTTTTCTGTCTGTTAAATATAGCCTATAGTGGGTGACCCCGACTGAGAACACGTTAATTGAAAACTAGTTCCTTGTGTTGTCACCATTCAGCTGTATTAAAATGAAGAAAAAAATTGCTCATTGAAATGAAGGGATATCAATCAAATGTCTAAGTTCATCATTTATATCATTTCTACTGTGAGACTTAATAAAATTCAAATGCCTCATTGGATTTCATCATTTCAAGGCCTACATCTTGTCCAACTATTATCATGAAATTACTCCAGCTCAGTCTCATTTGGTGATTCCCCCACTGAATCATTGTGGCTACATTATAATGTTGGCTGTCGACGGTATTGTCTGTGTCCCCAATGTCTTCACTTGTTCTCCCATGCAGTTCACTCACCTCCCTGTGAATTAAATAGTTTCTTGTGAGGAGCTGCCAGCAGCTATACGGTCTGAGTGCCTCTTCTTTCTTTTGCTTTTCAACATTTCAGAACGCAGAGGTGACCTCTGAGACTTGTGTATACAGCAAAAATAACAAAGCTGGAGCTTAAATAATAAGAAGACAATGTCAAGGACTTCTACAGATGTTTCTAGTGGGAAAAAAAAACCTTTCATGATTTGGATCAGGTAAAATGTCCAGTGCACAGTGCAATTAAACAAGAATTTATGCCTTTCTGGATTTAAAATGCTACTATACACAAAAATAATTATCTCTTACTTGTTCTCAGTTTTCCTGCAAGTGCCTCTCTGCTCCCCTTCAAAACTGACATTTGCATCTTGCAGTGAAGGCCTCTCAGGCTGAGCTCTATGTGCATGGTAGGGCAATAGACAGTGAAAGCAACAAGAGGAGGAGTGCTGTTGCCTCCTTCTCAATCACCGTGAATTCATTTGGGAAACATAGAGGAAGTCTAAACAGTCTACAAGGATCGCCCGTGGTTCTTCTTCTATTCACAAAAGTGGCATCTGCTCCAGCTGCATGAAGCATGGTGCTCTATACAGCACCACGCTCTGCACTCATCGTGGAGCAACAAGGACACACTGTGCCCTCTTTTATTCTGTCTAAGCATGATATAATTATGTTGAAAGTTCACATTTTGGAGAAAAGACCCATGTTTGTTTCCGTCTTTCAAGCCCCAGCTGCTCTGATAATGTCTTGTGAAAAGCATGAATCGCCACTAAAAATAATTCCTTCTGAAATGTTTAAAATACACAGAAATAAACCTTTGAGAATAGCTGTACACAGACTCACATCCATCTATGATTAGAAATACCAGGTCTTTGTCCTTTTGAACTTGTTTCTTTTTTTCATTCATTTACTCCTTGTGTATTATTGGGCACAATGTTAAAACATAGTCTAAAAAAGAAAACATCTCTAAACACACAAACAAGTAGGCATTCTGTGAAATTGACATCATGCTGTAAAAAGTTTTGGACATTTAATCATTATTTTAATTAAATAGAACATTTGCTAGACTCTCACTAGCAAAACAAATCCTTTTGCTGATCCAGAAAATCAAACTATATGAGTCACTGTCAACCAATTTCACCTCATGACCAAAAACACATTACTTGGGAAACGACAGCAAAATGCGTAATATAAAAAAGGACAACAGATCCACTTGGATGGAAAACATACGTGAGCTTTGCTGCATTGTCAGACATTGCCACCTTGATTGCTAAAAAGGATTGCTCTTACAGCTGTGCACCGCCTTCATAACAGAGCTTAGGGTCATGACATCAGAGCAGCTGCACTCTAGAAAAAACTGCCATCTTGGTAGCTACACATGTGGACAAATTTGTTGGTACCCTTCCATTAAAGAAAAAAATCAGTCTATGAAAACCAGATATTTTGCTTAAGTAATATTTAAGATGGACCAGGAGCCAAGTTAGTTCTTATTCTCAAGTAACTGCAGTGACATATAAGTGCATAGTAGAATATAATTTTATAATGTGGGTAAAATACAAAGAAAAAAAATCATGCTTTGGACTCAAGCTGTTGGTCTTTGCAGAGAGGTTGTTTAACATTGCAAACAATTTAAATATTACTTCATATTACTAAAAGAAAAAAACTTAAGGATCAGGGCTGAAGCAGTGCAGCATGTCATTTGAACATCTCATTTAAAAAAGTGAAAAAGGATTTTCCACTTGTTTTGATGAAAAAATGGATGTGAGGAGAATGTGTCTGCCACTGCCGCCTAAGCTGGATGAGCAAACATCCATCAGGAAAAAGAAGTGAGAAATCATATAGTGTGTGTCTGTGTTAGTTTTCCAAGAGATGGTGTTTTGATTGCCTAGAGACGATGAAATGGTATTATTTACTCCAAAATTGTTCCAGCTTGATCCACATTGGCTGAAGTATCAAGCTGAGACTAAATATTTTTTCTCTTTTCTGCTTCTCATATCCTTACCCTTGCTCTTTTTTCTGCGGTGCTGTAGGAGTGAACCAGTTCTCGGCTTGAAGCCTGTGTCAAAGAACTCGGTGGGAATACTCAAACAGCAGGGTCCAAACACGCCTCTCCAAATGAGGTCTTCATTGCTCTGCTCAATCAAGGAGCCTCAAGAGATTCGGGGCCTCTTTTGACCGCCAATGAGGAGATGAAACACGGGCCTGCTTTGAATGTCAAGCTTTACTTTTTAACCCAGTATTCCTCAACAAAAACGAAGCTACTGAACTGTTCTGACTGCAGTTTTTTTTTGTTTTTTTTTTTTGAATTTATTTATGCACTCATATCTGGCACCAGTAAGAGTCCACGACTGCATCTAGTGTGGGCAGAGTGTGAAAATGAAGCAGTTGGAAAGCAGGTGCTTGATTAGTCACGACGGCTTGTAAAAGCATTGAGGGAACATAAAATTAACACATCACACATTTACTGGAATACATACTTGGGCATATGCAGTAATCTGGATAATGAAAAAAAAAACAAATAGACGAAAGGTCTGGAGGTTTCCTACGCTTCTGCTGTTGGATGTGTGGCTCATTATGGCAGCAACCACACAAACACCTCCTTTGACAAGGTGTAGTGCATTCAGATTTTATCATAACTAAAATACATCAGCCACACTAAGATTTTCAATGTTAGGAAACATAACCAAAACAAACACCTCATAAAATACTGCAATAACAATAAAAGAGGTCATATCATTGGAGGATGTTCCCTGCTCACTCGTTCTCCTGGAAAGCTTCTCTCCGGTGCACTCTGACAGAAATGATGACTCAAGAAAAGGGCAAAGGACGTACCATTTGTGTTTATGTTAACCAAGAGGACTGAAACACTAGAAGTAAGCATGTTCCGGACAAATGTTACGCTAATGTCGAGAATGCTTCCACAGTCAGGGTTAAATACCCTTTGGATTCTCTTATCATAATCCTGCCATTTAATTCCCACCTACAAGCGTCTTTTCTTGAGATCAGCAGACCACAAACTAAGACTTGATATGTAATGATGGGATTCAAACTTTAAGCAGGATGTTTTACTCTCATCAGTTTTGACCTCTTTTGCAGTCAGGATTTAAAGGAGGCCACAGACATCATTACAGGCAATGATCACTTCTGTAAAGACCTAGAAATCTATAACAATGAATCCAAATGATCATATTTCCAAGGATGTTAAAAATGACTAGTACAGAAAAATAGGATTTTTAGGAGGGAAGTTACAGATACATGTGTGTGTATATACATACATACATACATATATGTGTATGTGTGTGTGTGTGTGTGTGTGTGTGTGTGTGTGTGTGTAGACAGGCAGGCAGGCAGATGGATGGATGGATAGATAGATAGATAATGAATGAACTAAATCTCAATGAGAAAGGAGAAATTTGAAACTTACTGTTCTACTGTTCTCCAAGAATTTATGGGACTCTATAAAATCCACATCAAACGTGGGTCCACTTAGAGATACATTAATGTGATTAATGTGAGGAAATAAACAAATGAGTTGGTGAACTTATGTAGTCTTATTCATAATGTTGAACTTGTTTTGTTTTGTGCCTCTTCTCATAAAATGAAAAAACTAAACAGGACAATATATAGAAACCTACAGACAAGGTTATGAGACACAGATGACTGATATGACTGAGCAGATAAAGGAAGTGACATACCAGGGAAAAGCACTTTCCAAATAAATTTAAAAAAGCAAATTTAAATTTAACAAGGGCTTCTCCATAAAACTAAATAATGCTTTTTTATGCGTGTGTGTTTTATTGTAAAAAACGATCACAACAGCAATACATAACCCATGCAATAGTAGCAGAGAAAAACACCACTGAATAAAGGTTATAAAGCGAGCACAATAAAACCAAAACAGAAAAACCAAACCTGAACAGTTAGTGATAAAACAAACTGAGGGCAGAATAGGGGCAGCATCTATGCTGTCCCTATTATTAATACATTTTGGTGGTTGCCATAGCAAGTTTTATGTAGATAGCTGAAAATTCAAACAGCAATATTCTTTTCAAGACATAAAATTGTCTTTTTCCCCCTTCATGAAACATCTTTCATCTCTAAAGACTTAAAGATCACCAAGAGGATTCACTCTTAAGGATTACTCATTATTTTAGAATTAAGAGATCTTATTCTTGAATTCTGTCTACAATACAGCCAACATATAACCTTAAAAAGTGAAACCTCAAGACTTGCTTGCAGCTCTCACACATGGATAATCTTATTAAAATGAAAATGGAGTTTCTGCATGGCATTTTATGCAGGTCACATCTTTGGTCTGTTTCAAGTGACTTTGAGGTCATGTTTGTGTTTCTTTCATGTTCTGACACCAGACGAGTGAATAGGACACTGGGTCTCCACTTTTGACTCTTTCCTTTCAGCAGTCTTTGAAGCTGCATAATGAAAAGTCTCTTCATGCTATGAAATTTGTAACATTACAAAGTCAGCCCATCTCCTTTCTTAGTCTTGTTTTTGGGATGGGATACCATTTTCTAGAAAAATGTAAACAGCAGTGCCCTTAGCCATCATTTTCGGCCTTTGAGTTTCTGTCTCAGCTACAACAAAGCATTTCTTCCTAAAAGCATTGTCTTTCATAAAAAAGAATGAGTCTTGTTTTCTCTTACCTCCTGGTTCATCTTACTTCCAGATAATTTTTTCTCTTTCAAAAGCAGGTCATGGTTGGTGGCTTTCAGTGGAAGTGGTTAAAAAACTAATAATAGAATACAGCATACCGTTTTTGTGGATGACTGTCTGTAATGACAGTGGCAATGACAGTCTGCTCCCCATGAGTCAGTCAGGGGTTGTCACATGCACTTTGCATTTCTCCAAGTGGGACTTTATAGTTAAATAGAATCCGAGGACATGGGAAATCACAAGGAGACTTTAACCTGGAGGTAATACACTCACAGTGTGAAGTGGTGAGATAAATGAAGTGAAGCTCAGCAGTTCAAAGTTTTCACTCAGGTTTGCAGCATGCAGGACCTCCTGTGGGAAATCCCCGCTCTTGCTTATCAGTGCAAGCATCGCATCTCTTTTCCAGAGATGCGCTTCTTATTATCTTCATAAACAGCAGACATACATCTGCCATTGAATCTGGCATGCTTCATATAGAGATAAGACTTGCTGGTTGATCATATTATCAAGTGAATGCACATGAAAACATGTTACATTAACTTCTATTTGCAGACTTTGCGACAGAAGGCCTTTTGGGACCAAGTCATTTTAATAGACAAAATGAAACCACTCCATGCACAAACAGAACACAGGCAAAGAGGCAACCGAGTGTGGCACATATGTGTAGTTCAGGAAATTACCAACCTTTGATTTGTGTGCTGCCCCTTCATCAACACAACAGAAAAGACATCAACATCAACAGAAAAGATTAGGAGAAAAACTCGGAATGCACACTGACACTTTCAATTCTTATGTGACACTCTGGTCCAATGATGGGAAAAGAGTCCCTAAAAGCACAAGTGGCCTAAGGGGGTGTTGCTTGTCAGGTCCACTCTGCAAATACAAACACAGCAGGCCATCATTAGACCCAGCTAGCAAGAAGAGTTTATTTATATCTTTATTTAGCATGACTGGGAATGGTACACTGGCATAAAGAAGTATAGAAATTCTTTGTCATTTTTTGATTTGCTGCACTAATTTTCTGTAAAATGTACTCTGTCAGCTGACAGGGTTTACCCTACTATTCACCCAAAGATAACCGGAGTAGGCAGAACCCTGTGATCCTGAGGATGGATGGATGGAAGGATGGATGGATGGATGGATGGATGAGTAACAGTCAAACTCAGTTTGCTTAACCTAATAATTTGCTTGTATCTCTATTGAACAGACCCATTAAACATCCAGGAAAAGGCAAATCAAACCACAGACCAACCACTTAATCAAAAGCCAGCTGGAGTCACTCGTTCATACACAAAGAGTCCAGTTGATAAAATAAGTTTAGAACTTATTTGATGGATAAAATAAATTCAAACATTTTGGTTTGCTGTTCACAAGAGATCTCTGAGGGTATGTGATCAAGAATCTTCAATGAGGCAAACAAAAACCATTTTTGCCAAATAGCACTCTAGCTACCAGGACACTACAGGTTAAATGATTTGAGGACTGATAAAACAAAAGCTGAATTGTATGAGAAGAATACTCAGAGCTGCAAAAAGGCCAAAACTTACAATAAAAAGCCATCCCAACAGTGAAGCATGGTGGAGTCATATCATGATTTAGGCATGCTTCACTACCTCGGTTTATCAAGCTCATCTTAGATGGGATTTATATCAAACAGTGTACGTTCTTTTTTTATTTACGACTTCATGACAAATGTTCTTGCATTCAGGAAAGGCCAAGATTTTCCCTTCATCATATATAATTCTCAGTAAAGATATGCAAAAGCTGAAAGTCTGAATAACCCTTTGGTGACAACCACTGGTACTCTAAGCATGCCGTGTCCAATGTGGCCCCAGCAGTGCAGTCAAAAACTGTAACTGGAATTTGATGGCATCTCTCAAGCAGCAGATTTCTCATTACAGGCAGTTTCTTTGACTGGTTGTTGAGACATCATATGTCACATTTCATCAGTCATGCCAAAGTGAGTCAAAATAAGTAGCTGTCAAAAGTTGCGTATGCTGCAAAAGATCCATGTGGAGTTGAACACTGGGTCACAGAGCTCTGGAACCTCTCCAAACCCTTTAAACAGCATAAGCACCATTTTAACAGCATAATCAACCTGCATAATAACTCTTTTTATTTGGATTCATGTCAGCATATTAGATTATGTATTTCAAAGCTGGGAGAAGGGATAACAATAAAGCAATTAGTGTGAACTATAAAAGGTTTATACACATGCATGCCATTAATAAATAATTTAAGAAATAATGTCATTTTCTGGAAGTCACTAAAATGACTCTTTAGTTGAGTTGTAAGTATAAATACTTCAAGATAAATATATATATAAAACACATTTGTCTTGCTATAAAGGACAACTGTTAAACAATTCACAGCAGAATGTAGAATTTTGGAAAAGGTCCAAAGCAATTCAGAATCTCATTCTTAATAAATAAGTTGAAAACATTTGAGACAACTGCCAGTCTTCCTGGTTGTAAATGTACCAACAATAATCAGAGAAGCAGAGAGACAAGAGTGAAATGTTAGTATGAGCAGGCCTCAGTTAGCGTGTTATATGATTAAGTTAGTTAAAGTACAAACAGAAAAAAAGCTTGTTTCGGACTGCAAATTTCCCAAGTGGGCTGCCATGAAAAACCATTTTCGTCTAAACAGAACATGGCAGCTAGGCTTGAGTTTGAAGGGTTGCATCTGGAAAAAGAAAAGAAAAAGACTTTAGAAAACAGGCAAGAGCTATTGAAAGGACAATGAACAGTGCCACATTACTCAAGAATCAAACACAGCAAATCAGCACAAACACCTCATACCCACTGTCACACATGATGGCTGATGGTGCAGGACTTGGCACCTTGATGTCATTAGGTGGGTTTCAGAAGGAAGCAAGTCTGAGACAGCTGACCTTCTCCTCAATCCCTTCAATTGTTTTGTCTCCATTACAGTGAAGGACCCCAGTTGTAGCCTCTTTGATATAATGATGTAAGTTCTTTGCAACAGTTTTGATGCAACGTTAATATAATCACCAAAAAAACTACCTCCTGCTAATAGACACGGTCAAGGCCCTGTAAAATTATCTCTCGCTAATAGAGACCCACTTATTTAGTCAACCATGAGCTCTCTGCTTTGAGGGAATTCTTGCCTCTGGAATACTAGGCATACCAGATTATTTCTGTAAATGTAAGGTCATTTGTCCAACAGCTAAAGCTTGGCTGAAATTGGGTCATGCAACACGACAATGATCCAGAAAGTACCAGAGCAAATCTATAACAGAAAGGCTGAAAAATAAGAGTTGAGGTGTTACAGTGCAACAAAGTACAAACCCCAAATACTGCAGCATAAACAGAACAGCTGTGCAAACAAACCCAGTTAATAAGCTTAAGAAAGACTGAATAGGAGAGTGGGCCAAATTTCTGTTCAAACATATGAAAGACTGATAACATATAGAAACTTCAGATTACTTTTTGCTGAAGGTGGTTCCACAAGCTGCTGGATGTAGAGTATATATTGTTTTTCACACGCTCTTAGCCATCAGTTTGAGCTTAGATAAATAAATAATGATAAGCTGTAGTATGTCATGCATTGCTTTATATTTACCTAATTGTAGACAAGACAAGGGACAAATAATGTCTTTGAATCCTTACATTTAAAATCTTAGAATTTCAGACAATGGCAGCACTTCTACCCTCTTTTAATTATGCAAAACAACTTCTTACAAAAAGAAGACCAAATAGGGGATCACCACTCTTGGATGATGCTCACTTAGCTGTTTAATTTTGTATAAAACAGAAAATGAAACCAAATCCTTGTTATTTAACAGTTTAATATTTTGCCTTTGTAAAACATGCTTGAAATAAATCTTAATAAAATTGATATTTAAAATACTTTCCTTGAGGAGAAAATGCAGAATGACTCAGTCAGGAGGAAGGCTTGTGAAATAACCTTCTAAATTGAACTTTTTAAACAAATATCTGCCCAAGTTGAAATATGCAGATTACTCTGCAGTCTAAAAACAACAACAACAACAACAAAAAAAGCTCCAACAGACCTTAACAAGCTGCTGCAGTGGTTGACTGACAGGAAACATGGCCCCAACAAGAGACCAGTCAGCTAAAAACAATGGAATATTTAACTCTGTATTTCACCACCCATCCATTCATTATCTATACCTGCTTATTCCTATTCAGGGTCATGGGGGTCAGCTGGAGCCTATCTCAGCTCTCATCAGGAGTACACCCTAGGCAGGCCGTCCGTCTATCACATGGTTACAGATAAACGACCAACAACACACATCATTTAAAATCACCAATTAACCTAGCTTACATGTTTTTGAAGTGTGGAAGGAGTATCCAGAGAAAAATTACAGAGGAAGATGCAGACTCCACACAGAAAGACTCCTGTTAGGACTCAAACCAGAAACCTTCTTGCTGTGAGGCAACAGTACACTAAACTGCAGTGCTGCTTTGTTCATAGTCACCTGTCCCTAAAAATTTGAACAAATACAACCAAAATGCCAAAATTTCAAAATTCCAGGGCCAAAATTCCTCCACAGTCATTTGAGTAACTTAAATGAATAAATCATACCAAAAAAAAAAACCAACTACTTTTTTCTCTTCACTGACACCCTGTACATACTTGGTATTGGAGGAGTGAAGTGAAGTGGAGATTTACCATCCTTACTTTATTGTTTTCTTCTGCTGTAAATCGCTTTGGATGAAAGATCTGCTCAATCTAACGAAATGTAAAGATTGAGTGTAGGCTTTTGCTTTCTATTATTTGATTACTTTCATACAAACTGACATTTTACAAATAATATTTATACTGAAATGGACTCTAGTTACTCGTATACTGTTGTGGTTGTGTAAATATGCTTGTTTTCCGCTGACACGCCTCTCCCTCTTTTTGCAGACGGAGCGCCGGGGGGGAGTGATCTCCGGGAGCACAGGTCACCAGCTCACCTGTTTCTCCTTACGCCAGTTAGTGGGCTTCATCAACCAACTTCGCTTGATCTCTGAGGCTGGGGGATTATACTATGATATTCATCTTGAGTTAGGTGAATTTTGTGCCTAGTTCCAGTTTCGAGTGACTATGTTCCCCCAGAAGGGATTTTTCTTTGGTACTTTGTCTTTTGCCTTTTTTGTGAACTGTGTTTTTCTTGGACTTTGAAAATAAAGTGTTTTGGACTGTGCACTCTGTGATTGGGTCCTGGATTCCTTGGCGTTGCCCGCGGCATAACATATACTTTTATAATCAGATCAAAGTGAGGATAATTTAGTTGAATTGTTGATTTTCTCTGCAGAGTCCCTTGAGCTGATAATTGCAATAAATATAAACTGAATAAACTTAATGAAATTTACTTGATATTTTCAGGTTGTAATATGAATATATATTGTTATGGGTGGCACATTAAGTGAGCTGTGGATAAGCAATTACTCAAAAACCTCAATTAACTAAAGCAATGTTGTAAATATCAGGGTCCATGGTGATCGGACAAAAAATATTATGAGTTCAAATCCCAGCAGGGACGTTTCTGTGTGGAGTTTGTATGTTCTGCCCGTGCTTGTGTGGGTTTTTTTCCAGGCAGTCCAGTTTCCTCCAAAAATTCAAAAACATCTATTTCAGGTTAATTGGTGATTCTTACTGACCCACAGAACTTAGTGGGAGTGTGTGTAGTTGTTTGATGGACTAGCAACTTTCCCTGGATGTGCCACTGTGTTTCACCCTAAGATAGCTGGGAGAGGCTCGAGCTAACCTCCATGACCAAACATAGGAGCAAACGGGTATAAGTGATGCTGTAAAGAAGGAGGAACCAAAAATCCCACACAATTATGTAAACAGTTGTGTGAGAAGCTGCTTACACAACTTGAGCCTATCCCAGCTATCTTAGGGCAGTACAAAAAATAAATACTTCAAACTTATTGCTGCTAAAGATGGATCTACATGCTGTTGAGTCATTAACAATTCTCCATATGACATTTTTCTATTTAGCTTCATTTTCCTTTTCATGTTTTTAAATAAATAAGCAATGGCTTTTATGCTGTTATTCATCTGAGGTTATAGTTGCTAAATACTGCCAAACACAACAATCAGATAACTGCTTTACAATGTTATTACACACAAAAATAAACAGTAGCTAAATATCTATCGACCTATATGGCTGTTTCAGACAGTATCTGCATGTTTGATACTTGTAGAGATGTCTCCAGTTGAAAGACTGTTGTGATAAAGCGATGGTGGTAAGAGATGGTCATAATCCTCCTAAATCCTTAAAAGGTTGGAGACCTGACCAAATGGCACTGAAAAGAAATTAGTTCCTCGCAATGTAATGATTTCTTATAGGGCTTGTGAGTTTAGAGTGAGCAGCTATAAAGCCATCTTTTGTTTTCCAAGCCCTGTCTTATCAACTCCACAAGCAGTCTGTAGACACAAGGAAGAATAATCACAAATAATGAAAACGCCCTTGATCCCTGTCTCGCCCTCCCACAGGAGCATTCCTCTGTTTTCTTGCCTTGTAATTATCCTCCTGCTCAAGGGTATGAACGTAACTGTCTCCCACTCCTCTGATGCACATCCCTCTGTTTTGATGCACATCACTGAGGTGCTGCTGCTGACCGGTTCACTTCTTTATCATAAGGTACATTTCCTTCAGCTGGGATTCTGGGTAGTTTTTCAGAGGCTGGATCATTAAAATGTGTCTCCACCAGAAACTGCCCTGCAAAAGAGGCTTTGAGAAACCTTTGGGGGATGAAAAACATTCCTATAGTAGGAGATGTACTTAGCTCGACCTGGAGGAACTATCTGGTGTGGGGTCTCTGCTGATCAGTTATATTCAACCCTCTCATGTGAACATAAATCACATGAACACAACTCATTTAAACAATTGGACCATAAACATTTTTGCTTTGAGTAGATCTGGTGAAGTTCGAGATTACAATTTTTTTTTAAAAAACAGTAGATGAACCAACAAGGAGGTCCAGGGCTTGTTGGCATATTATGCCAATAAAAAGGTCCAGCAGGAGTTTTTTTTTCTCTTTTGATCTCCATCGCTATCACTGTGGTGTATTTTAAAAAAGCTGAAAAGCAAGAAACATCCCTTCTATGTTTACTTGTTTCTTCTTCTTCTCTTCCTTCTTTAGCTGCATTCTTCTTTTTCATCTCCTTTTATGCTCTTGGCCATTTGCGAACAGCAAAAATGGCCCATTACTGCCATTATGTGGTAAGTTGTGTTATTTGTTTGGTCAATGGTTCAAGTGTGGCTCTACAGTGTTATGGAGACTTGTTGAAAAGGTTGCCGTGTTGCAGGTTCCCATCTGGCAGGTTTACCAAAAAACCCACTCATGGAAATGCCCCTATAGTTGCAGACGGTTCATTTTGGTGATTGCAGTAGGAACTTTTTAAAAAATGTGAAGAGTAGCTGATTGTATGAACTAATGTGAAAAGCAGCTGTATCTGTTAAATCAGAAAAAAAATATTCTCTGCATTGTTGGCCACACAGCTTTATAAATAGATTTGATTAATGAGTTTTTATCAGGTACTTTGTGAGAGCACTTATATTTTCATTTGAGGTCTCGCTACCAGACATTCCTTGAGATGATGAGATACCGTCTGAAGTTTCCAATAAAAACATCAAGATCCTAAATGAGTATAAAACCACTTCTGCTTTAAATCATAGTGTCAGTGTTTCGTTTCCATAATAAAACACTAGAAAGCAGAAACAAATCCTCAGACAGAACTGTCAGGCTGTTGGCACAGAATAAAATATTTACTGAGATGGCTCCAAGGGGAGTCCTTCGGAGGTCAAGTTCTCATACGTAAGAGTTGTGCAGATTTTTTAAAGTTCAGTGCTTGAAAATATTGACTGGTGTACTCTAGAGGAGAGTAATAGTTGATAGAGGTTATGGTCACATGAATAGTCACATGTTTCCAGACAGTTTCAGTAAAGACGAGAGCAAGTCATTCCAGCTCAGCTCCCTAATTCTCACATTCCTGTCATAGATGTTCTTAATTGTTGCTAGTTATCCACTTGATGGTATTGTTTGAGACTTGGTTGGATACAATCTAATCTACAGTACCATATAATGTAGGTAGATAGACTCTCTCTCTCCCTCCCAACTATTCAGCTTAATCCCTCTCAGAGGGATCACAACAGAGGATCATAGTCTGCACATCGATTTGGAGCAGTTTTACACCAGATGAATGTAGGTAGATAGACTAAAGCTGGGACAAACAGAATTTTCCATCCAAGTGACAAAGTATCCACCCACCTATGTGTAAACTAGGTAAAAGAGGCAGTTACTCATGCATAGAAAAATGTCTAAAAACCTCAATGAACTGAAGCAATGGTGTATAGATCCATAGACCAAAATGTCTCCACAACCTAGAGACTGATGAAGTCACACACAGGAAACAACTACTTGAAGTTAGTTTTTAAAAGTCCTTTAATGTACATTATATGTAGTTTAAAAAGTATGGGAGTGGAAGCCCATTTAGTGCAATATTTACTTCATTGCATGTGTTGGTAAAGAGAATGATTTTAATCCACCAGGCAAAAGTCTTGTCCCCTACATCAACTCGTTCCCCTAAACTCACCCAAATGGTACCATTAGTGCTCAAGATGAAAAGGTCAGCCACTCCCTTCAGATAAGCCTGAGCAGGCACATTATCCCAGATGAGAAACAACACAGGGTTCATCACACAGACCATCTGGTAAAGATGGAAGTGGAGGGCTGCATGCAAAGACAGAATCACCCCCTCTGTGCTTCCTCTCTGCAGACCACTAATCAAGTCTGATGCACTGGTTGTACAATAGAGAAAGGTCACTCTCAGCTGGTTCTCCACAGTGGTACAGCCACAACCAACTTCACTGAGTGGAAGCTGCTACACTGCACTGTGAACAGGTGGTGAAGAGGAGGTGCAGGGTAGCAATCAATTTGAATTTGTTCTTTATGAGAGAGCAAAGAGAAAAGAAATGATGCATTAATTTGTCCTGTGCTTTAAAGATGCCTTGTTGGTAATAGCTCTAGTCCTGCAGTCATTGAAGAGACATCTGCTGGATTTAAGACACACTTTCAGGTAAAGTGCTTTACTCTTTGACTCAGCCGTATGTGCCTTGCAGAAGCAAACTAATACTAATTAGTTTATGTAACTGTTATTCAGGGGAGGGATTTCTTTTTTTTTTTTTAGATAAATTCACCCTAAGTGAACAAAGTATTTAGTTAAACTTAAAGTTATTTTTTACTTCATGACAGTCCTAAGTTTTGTTTACTTCTGGAGAGGCGGTGGGTGATCAGGTGTGTGAGTTGCTTCACTTACAGAGAAATGTTCAAACCTCAGTATCTCATTATAAGACGTGCCCATGCACTGACCAATGTCGGAAGCTCCAAAGCCACCATTTTAATTTATGTATTTATGGTCATCTGTTGGGACAGCATTAACATCCATCAAAAAACAGACCCCAGATACACAGAATAACATGCCTGTTATGGGAAGGCAATGCCCAACCTTTGCAAGAGCTCTCTGCTCTCATCTTCCATTATGGGATTCATTCTTCTGAAGATCACTTGAGCTCTTCAGCTCAAGTGATCTTTTAAATCTTTGGGATGAGCCAGAGTCAAGACTCAAGTTCTGACGCACAATCACTGGCATCAAGTTGTTTGAAGAGGATGCTGTGCCATCAGGGATGACCATGACAGTGATAGTGGATGTCCACTACACATAATGAATTGATCACACGATACAGATCCCATTCACTTTCCATGGCAATTGATCAATGACTATGCAAAGCATCTCAGGAAGGCAGCAAGTCAAAAAAAAGAGCCCAACTTTATTCAAATAAATACATCTAGTACCAGGGCATCATACAAGCATGTGACTGGTGGCAAATGTTTGTCACACCAGTGTACGACACACTGCATATACGCTACATATCTTATATATTGTGAGTCTAGTAGGTAGTATGCAGTTTTGAAAAGAAACTGAGGCGAGGTAGACTAAATTGTTGCACATTGAAAATTTTCTCAGAAATAGCAAACCCTGATGTCACATCTGGCTCTTTTAAGGAATTTGAATCCTGAAACAGGAACAAATTCTCTCTAATTCTGATTTCTGAGGTTGACAGTAAACACACACACACACACACACACACACGTACAAAGGGATGAAGGAATTCACTTTATTTTAAAACACATGCATAAAGACAAGCTCCTGTTTTGTCAAAAATGTTAAATGTTAAAAAGCAATATTCATTTTATTTAAAAATATGAAATTTATGTGTGGAATAAAAATTTTATTTTTCTGTTGTTTGCATTCATATGACAGTCCAGTAAGAGCACACAAAAGGAAGTTAAAACAAAGTGAGGGGAATCATGCAGAACAGTGATTCTCACTACACTTGTTCATTCATCACTTCACTGAGTGCGGTTTCTGTAAATAGAGGTCTTTCTATAGACTCAGGTCTGCAGAAACACCACTCAAATGAGTCCATGGATTCATTTGAGCTCGTGGATCCAGGTGAGTCTGCTTTTAAATCAGTGGGG
Organism: Zenarchopterus dispar; assembly: GCA_028564865.1. Taxonomy (NCBI): domain Eukaryota; kingdom Metazoa; phylum Chordata; class Actinopteri; order Beloniformes; family Zenarchopteridae; genus Zenarchopterus; species Zenarchopterus dispar. The sequence goes on from JAOWBL010017695.1 coordinate 24,103, forward strand.
TAAATGCTCTAACTCTGACAGTACAGCTAACACACCAACATCTTGAGCAGCAGATGCTGAAAGCTTGCAGCTGGTTTTGTGTATGTTATACAGGATATATTTAAGGTTGTGAATAAAAACAACTTATGTAAATAATTTGCAATTCCTACATACACCTGATATGAATAGCAGACCCAGTACAAGGACTCTTGAGTATTTCCTCAGAATCCACATCTACAGGGATCTGCATGTCACCAGTAGTAAACCATTTCTCACTGCAGATTGTCAAGTTCTTTGCAAACTGCATACTGTGGTACTACATTTTGGCAAGTTTGGCAAGTATGCATCATAGACAAAAAGGAAAAGAATTTGACAAACCCTCCGACATCACCGAAAAATGTCTGAGGAGTAGTTTGGAAGGCAGTTCCTTACGGATGACGACATTAACTGTTTCCACCTTATCCTGGTTATTCCAAAAATGGGAGAATAGGGAGAAGAAATAAGCCAGGCATTCTAATGAAACATGACCACCTTAAAGAAATCATCCCCAAGCTTCTTGTTATAGTTTAGTTCAGCTTATGTTAACTTTTGATGCTGAATAACATTACCTGACATTTACTCCCTTAATTTCTCCTCATTTCAGATGTGACTACCAGACACATCTGAACATCTGAAACAAGGACTGCCTGAGCTGAAATGAGAACTGCCGATCTAGTCACGTTCTACAAGAGCCACCATGGCCATCCATTGCAAGCCTACCCTTGGCCCAGCTACCTAGACACAGAGTAGCAGTTGTTGGACTGCAACTGTCACTCCTTTTCCAGGTCTTGAATGATCCTTGAGCAAAGATGGCTTCCCCAAAGCTGGAAGCTGAAGTGGCAACCAGCTCGTTCCCTGGCTGCCAGTTTAGTCCTCAGCCACGTCATCAGCAGTTGCACCTAGCAGAAGGTTGATTCGGCTGTCTGTTTGGCACCCAAGGGCCTCCTGGTTCAGCGGTTTCTGTCACCTGAGTCTTCAAAGCCAAACCATAGCTAGTTATGGCAATACATTAACAGGAAAAACAAGTCAAATTACATTTAGCTCTTTTCATTAAAGCCAGCAGTATCATAGCCATCCTAAACTGATCAGGGGTTTCCTGAATTAGAGCAGAAAGAAATGGATGTGCAACTTTGCATACTTTATATTCAATAATATTTCAACACTTTTCTCAGGCAAAGCAGTGAGTGCTTGCCACATAACACTACAAACCAGATCCCTCTTCTCCAGTTCCTTGAAGTCTAAGTTTACAGGCTCAAAGTACATGTGAAGAAATAAGCAGTAAAAATTACACTTTATTTCCTTATTCATCCTCTGCAGTTCAATTTTAAACACATGCAAGAACACATCTATGCCTCTGAACACCTCATGACATCTCTCAATGTCTTTTTTTATGCAGATAGGTGACCTGAGTCATTTGTCATGGAGTCACACTTGAGAGATACTGTATCTGTCTTAAGCAATGTGTGGTGGCACGAACACATGGGTGGCACGCCATGGTAACTTTATGGACAATTTTTAAATGAAATCCAACAACGCCAGCTTGGGAATCTCACCCAAGGAATATTAATGTAAATGCAAAACCAGGAAGGCACACAGGTCTGTTTGGCAATTAAAGCAGAAAGTGTGGTTCACCATTAACAGAAATTTATTTAAACAGAAAAAGCAAAGAAATTGTTTTTGTTTCTTTTTTTAAGAAAAACAATGAAAAAGGTAGTTGATCCTGTACAGTAACTAAGGCTTACCCATTGTGGGAGGGTCTGCTAGGGGTAAAGTAGTCCAAAACAAAAGTCAAAGAATTCCTCACTCAAACTGCAATTAGTAATGTGCAGCGAAAACCTTACACCCTGGCTTACACAGCATACCAATGGGCGCTACCACCCAGGACACCCACATCACCAACACCAGCCTCCAGCACTGGAGCGAAACAGAAACACAATTAAAATCAGAGTAAAAGAAACCTACAAAAAATTTCCATTATTGAAAGAAAGAAAAATGAAAAATACAACAAAAAGGACAAAAGCAACCTCCTCCGGTAAAGACACGTCCTGGCAGCAGCAAACAACCAGGGCAGTGAGTGATCGCATTATTTAATGCCACCGATCTCCTATGGCATCAGTTAATTAATTATTCAGGACTGAAGTTTCCCCCCCAAAAAATCCAGCAGCACTTACCTGCACAGAGACATGAAGATGCAGCCACCAGGAAGTGGGTGGGCTGAGTCAAGTAGCTCAGGATGCAAGAGTGTGCCTTTTACACCTTCAGCTCTCTACACTAATAGATCAGTCAGCCAGGTGCTTCCAGCCTAACAAACCCATCTGATTAACACCTCAGCAGCATAGTGTACCACCACAATTGTTTAAACGTCATACAAGTGTGCTGATGCAATCTTAGCTTTTATTATGAGCTTATATGGAAATCTTGTATTGATTCTACACTGGAATGTCACTTAATTGACTTTTAGTGTTGCAAGTGTGCTATCATCTGGTTTACATTATACTTAAGACACCTGCATGAAAATGTTTTTATATGTTTAACATAGGATCAGATCATAGTTTGATTCAGCTCATCTTTACACCCCTTGTCATTTAGGATTCCTTGTCTAAGCTGTCACAGGTTGGGTAAGGGTCATCACCACACAGCAGGATAGCAACCTTATGAAAAAAGTGGGTCAGCCTTTTGATTTCTGCCTTTCCTGAAAAGCCACACCTCCCAGCTGTTGACCCAAGTCAAAGCTGACCCAGGTTCAGCCTTTAGAGATGCCAGGGAGACACCAGCAGGGTCTGCTGGGACAGTGGGGTCAAAAGTCTTTAGCCACTACTGTAACCACTGCCAATGTGCCTGAGCCTCAGTTTGCTGTGATAGCAAGCAGAGGCTCAGACAGCAATCACAGGCACCTCTGCCCTATGACCTCTCAGGACTTTTTACCAGCTCTCTCTCTACTCCAAAAAAGATGTGAACAGAGGCTTTATCTCCACATTCTTCTCAATACAGCGTAACAGCCATCTTTTTCATTCCATTCACAGGCTTGCCTTAGTAGTCATGTTACCATTACACTTTTTCACAAAAGAAAAGTAAAAATCGGAATTTTGCACAACAGTAGCGCTGCAGGAGGTCTGTGTTTTCATTGAACGGTGTTTTTCTCTGCATGTGACTCTCCTAGTTCTCTCTTCATATGGTGTCCTGTGAGACTTCTCTTCAAAACAACAAAAAAGAAAATCTCAACTTTTAAGAAGATGGACAAAAACACATTTAGTCTTTGTCAAATTATTGCAAGTGGTGTTACTCCTGTTCGTATTAATGAGGCAGAAAACAGACGGAAACTAGATTTTGATGACTTTAGAATGACCGGCTACATCACACCCAGCGCTAGCACAGTGGTTCAGAACTTGCAAGTACCTCGCATTTTTAAATAAAAATGCCACTTCTGAAGCCAGATATAAACACAAGAACTGTATATTGAATAAAAGAAAAAAAAAATCCAAAGTTGCAGTGCACATTGTCACTAGATGAGGACGTGGCTGTTCAAGCCCCCCAGGCTCTTTAGTTGTAAGAGTGGGCGAATGGTGGACAAGCACAGTTAGCTCCTGTGTGCTGACAAACATTGCCAGGGGTTGGACTGCAGTTTGTAACAAAGCCAGATCATTTCAGTCGCATGCTGTGGTCAGTGGTGGTCATTGGCTGCAAGAGGTGCTGAAGGGTACTTAAGAGAGCAAAATTTCTTTATAAAGTCAATGGGTTATTCAATTAGTAGTAGAGTGTGAAATTAATATTGTTTTTCTTTCACATCCACAGAAATATCCCTAATTACCATCACTTAAATTATAAATTTAAAATGCTAATATCCAATGCTAATTTTTGACCTATTCAGTTGGGTACATGCCTCATGTTGATAGAAAAACATTATTCCTTATTTTTACACAAGCTTTTATGCAGCTAATAAATACTTCCTCAGATTCTCACATTGAGGCTTTGCCTAAAAATATCAAACTATAAAATTAAGGTTGTCACTCACTCTTAGGGTATGTCAGTGTGGCCCTGACCCCCTTTCATAGGTTGGTGATTTATTGGTTTCAAGAACCATGGCTTAGTGGTTAGCACTGCTGGAATTGACTTGGGGGCAATTTACAAATTGCCCCCTTTCTTTTTGTTGCAAGATTTGAAGTGGAGCTCCAAGACACTGTCCCAAAGAAGGCACAGCAAAGGTTGTACTTCCTGAGACAACTCAGGAAATTCAACCTGTCCCAGGAGCTGCTGATCACCTTCTACTCTGCTATCATCCAGTCTGCCCTGCGCTCTTCCATCCCTGTCTGGTTTGGATCAGCCACCAAAAAGGACAGGACAGGTCTGCAGAAAAAATAGCTGGGGATGACTATCCCTCCATCCAGGACCTGTACAAGTGTAGGGTCAGGAAACGGGCAAGGAGCCTTTCTGCAGACACCTCACATCATGCACACAAACTTTCTCATCTGGCAGGCACAACAGAGCCGTCACACCAAAACCAGAGACAGTTTTCTCCCTCAGGCCATCGCTCTGCTGAACTTTTAATAGTTACAGAGTGGTGGATATTTGTGCAATATCTTCATGTCTGTAAATATTGGTCCATGTCTTGTATGTAGTGTACTATTTTTTTAATTACTTTAGCTTGTTTTTTGTTTGTGTTTATTTGTTTTTGTTTTATTTTTTATTGAATCTTGAGAGATATCTGCAGAATCAAATCCCTCATTTGTTTGCACAAACCTGGTGAAAAAAGTGATTCTGATTCTGATTCTGATGACAAAATTTAGGAGGTACAGGTATTGTGTGGTTAATCCATGAATGATAAGGCAAAACCACTGAACGTAAACTTAGCTTTAGCAGGAGATGCACTAATCATTTCTTTATCAGAACATGACTGATAACTGGTGTTGAGCAGAATGGAGGATAAATGAGTGTCTCTGATTGTAACAGAGACAGTCTACCATGTAGGCATTGGTGATGCCCCAGTTGGTTAGCATCAGGAACCACTTCAGCCTCCTTGTGGGGTTTGTTAGTCCAACTAGAGCCACCCCCAAATCTGGTTTTTAGCTTACTGAATCCATTGATTTAAACAAGCTGTGTGTCAATAAATTCTTTTCTTGGCACAGAGAATAATAATAATAAGCTGCATCCACTGATGCATGCATTCTTTTAGAAGTTATGGAAGTTTTCTGCTTATTATAAGATTATGTTCCACTACAATCTTTGTTAAGAGGTTTGTTAGTCATCTTCAGTCATTTGCTGATGAAAGTAGAAGGTAGTTGATTTTCGTCTGTCCTGTATAAGTCACATGTACTTATTTGGACAGAAATAAAAGGTTTAAATGTAACCAGCTCAGCTGTCCTGGGCCCCCTCTCACAGAGATAAGCCTCCATCCCCTGGGCCAAGAATCCCACCACGCTGCCCTGTTTGCATTGGCATGTAGAAGAAATACACCTACTTTTGAGCATATAGGTGCAGGGTAGCCTGTACTTATTAAGGGTAAAGGGGTTTCCCATTGCCAGGTTTGTTATAAGCCTTCTTCTTGATAAACTTGATAGTGGAGCTTCAATGACTTATGCTAGAGAGCACTTCCCACAGTTAAATACACTCAGTTTTGAGGGAATTGGGGGTACTCTAGTAGCAAAATAATTTAACTGTGTTTTTACAAAGTGTGGTCTTTTCCATCTTACTCTAATTAAACAATGGAAGTTTTATCAGGGACAGAGATTTCCATCATATCAGTGTTCAGTGCTTGTGGCACTTAAATGTTATAAACACAAGACAAATGTTCATCAGCTGTACAAGTGAACTATAATCAATCATTTGACTTAGCAGAGGAAACACAATATTTCCCGTGCAGGAGAGTGCTGATGCTGCCATGAGAATATGAATTGATGCAAACTAATTGTGAGATATTATCCCATATAGTGGCAAAGAAACAAATTAAATATACTGGCCTTATATAAGTGGAAAACAGAGGGAAGTGTGACTTATCACTATCTGGCTCATAGAAGGAGAGGCTAGCTTTGTGAAGTACAACAGCAGCACCCTGTGGCCATAGGGGCAAGTGAAACCTTGATTCCTACTGAACATAAAACATCAGTGCTTTATAGAGCAGACATCCCAAACTCTCTTGCAGTGTCCATAGAATACACAAAGGCAATTTCAAAAGCATAAGTTTAGGGCTGATTTTTGTGAGTGGTCTTAGATCTTATGTCAACAATCTGCATTAAGAAGCAAAGTACATGTGCTGACTAGATGACACGAACCTAAAGTAGGAGCTCAGGTGGTACCGCTGTGGGCATGTTTCTGAACATCATAGTGAATTGGAATTTAATTTCAAATTTGATGTGTTGCCAGATAGACAGAATGCACATGCAACAACTTACAGGGGTCAACATTTTGTGTTGATATTTTGGACCATTTATAAGTGATCCATTGAACCAGGGACAGAAGTAATAAGAAATGCAAATTATAGTAGCTGAGATTGGATGAACTAACCATCAAGGCTCATCTCCATTTAACTAATGGGCCAAACATGAATACATTTCCCAAAGTTAGATTTAAAAAACAGAGAGAAGGACAGGCAAGGGGACCAAAACTACAGCTGATGTTCCTTTATTGGTGCTATTTGATCATCAAATGCCTAGCTTTGTATATTTTTAATAGCCTAAAAACAATAAAAGTTCATGTAATCTACATAGCAGCAATACATCCTGGATACACAACAGAAATTTATGACATAACATATGACACGACTGTTAGAGTCAACATTTCATTCATTTGTCAAAGCTGTGCAATAACTGAAAATCTTCTGGGAAGGAAGAGAATGATGACTGCATAGCACCCAAAAATACCTTCCAGTGTAGATGCTATTAAGTATAAATATTCTCCAAGCAAATGCCAGTTGAGTGTCACAGCATCCATCTTTCCCAAACTGACAATCTGACGTGCACCAGGATACATGTTCCCACCGCAAATGCTCAGGTGTGTAAAGGTGCTGCAGACTCTGAGTAAGAAGTGTGGTCACCACCTGACTGGAAAGCGGTGGGATTCAGCCCCACCTTTGCCAGTCCACATGCTGTCAGGTCTAATTCTAACCCCCTGCATTTCTGCAGTGTGTTTATGGTACATAAAAGTGCTTCCTGTGTAGAATATTAAGTTCTGTGTGACTCACTGTTATGCACTTTTAATAATCAACAAGACTGGCAAGTAAATTCATTTGAAGAGTCTTAACCTTTCCCAGAACTAGTTTTGTTACATTTCCATTTCCAGCGTACTTGAACTGGATTTTCTGGTACAACTGGAATTAGATTGAAAAGAAAAGTTTAGTTTATTTCCTAAGCTACAAAGCTGGAAGATTTTTATTCATGTTCTGAAGTGGTGATGAGATTGAAAATATAAGAATCAGCAGGAATATTTTGAAGTGATTTATTGTACAACTTTAATAAATGGAAAAGTATGATAAAACAGAACCATTTTAGAAGCTGATCTTGAATACAGAATGATCTGATGGTCATGAGATACCTGACAAATATGTTTTGAAGCATATGTATTTCAGGAGAATCTTCATTTGTGAGGAATTTTCTTGTTCTCGTGGCTCATTGGTCTAGGACAAAGGTCTTCAATTCCAGTCCTCAAGGTCCAAAATTGGATGTTTTAGACCTTTCCCTGTTTCAGCAAACCCTGAAACAAATGATCAGACTTGTTCAAACCTCGATGAGGCCGGCTGAGGATGACCATTCATTTGAATCAGGTGTGTTAGAGCTAGGAAGCATCTAAAACATGCAGGACACTGGACCTATAGGGCTGGAATTGAAGACCCCTGGTCCATGAGGATGATTGTCATTTAGGGTGGTGGTAGGGGAGGTCCTGGGTTCAATTCCTGGACAAGAATAGAAATAATTCCTGAAATCTATAATTCCTCTGGAGAAAATAACTCCCGTAATTTAACCGTAATTTAAATGGTATACTAGCTTAAATTCTCCATTATGACTTGCAAAGTATGCCTTTTAATTAAGCGGTTTTAAATGAATCTGCAATAAAGTGTTAACATAAAGGCTAATAGGCATTCATTTGAATCACCTAATTTGCCAATCTAACTATGAATGTATTCACATCAATGTGGTAAAAAAGTAGTAGTTACTTTTGCATATCAGTTTTTAATGTGATCACCTGTTATTGTTGCTGTCGTTGTTGTTATTATTATTATTATTATTATCATAGAAGACAACAAAAGTTGACTGTACGTCAGACCAAAAGTTCTTATCAATGACAGAGGTTATCGCAGTATTGCTGGTTGGTGGATTTTTTTCCCCTCCTTTGCTGCAAGAGATCTCTGTTACAAATTATTAACAAGCTGCTCAATCACTTGCTGTCTTTTTTCTTGTCTTGTGTTTTGAAGATGTTACACAAAGCCAAGGAAGAAAGATATCCCTTTCCTCCTTGGCTTTGTGTTTACACACAACCGAACGTTGTGTGTAAACACAAAACCAATCTAGTGCCAAAACTTGTTGTTTTATAGAAGTGGTGAGACTTTTTGATAATTACTTCGTTAAGTGCAATAGCTTAGCACCCCCTGCTATGACGAACATCCAAAGTGGAGGACTCAGATAGTCTCACAGGTGGAGGCCCGTTGATGCTTGAAGCAATACCTTGGAAGAAGGAGATAATGATACAAAACCAACAAGAGCAGAGCATGAAATAACAATAAGGAGATTCTAAAAACAACCAAGTGGAATAAATGCATTAAAAAATGAAGAATGGGTGATAGAAATCAGCAAAGGGCAGGTGAAACACAGCAGAGAGCAAAGAACAGAGAATAAATCTTGCAAGGGAAAAGACAAATGATTTTAAATGAAAACAGAAGCAAAATGCCTCTTAACCCCTGTGGAAGTAGCCAGGCTTTATTGATTTCATTACTGCTTCTACACGTTGGTTTATCATCACAGACTGAGCTCATTACAGAATTATTCCCCATCTCTGCTGAACTTCATGTCATGTTGCAGTTGCTTAATCTGAGAACTCAAAAGCGGGTAGCACAAAGCTGTAACACTGATTCAAAAGAGGGGTACTCCACAGAGCAGAAGTGTGGAGTGGTGTGGAATTGTGCTGACCCTACCCACTAAAACCAGCTGCCATGAACACGGATTGAAGGAAGTTCTCTTTCACTGTGTTGTTGGGCTATTTTGACCAAAGCATGTCACATGCATTTCATGAATATTTAGTGAAATTGTGTCAACATTTGATAAAAGGGCATAATAAGACTCCTTTAAATAAATATGAAGATCGTGTGTAAGTGCCATGAATTGTTCTTCATCTGAGGTTGTATTTGTTTCATTTCAAAACCTCATAAGCACCAAGTGATTTCTTTTCTTTTCTTTTTTTTTATACTGATATGTAAAATCTTAAAATTGATTCGAGGGTGTACTATCTTTTACATGTAACTGTATCCACTTGAAGAGGTAATGGGGAAAAAATATCATAAGAAGTAGGTTGATAAAAGATCAAGACCTGTATTTTATTCAATACTGTAAATATTTACTTTACAAAAATCAAAAATGATGAACAGTGTTGTGTTGTTTAGCTCTGTTGCTTTCAGGCAAAAGGGTTCTTCTGTTTAGGAGTTTGCATGTACTGCCTGCCTGGGTTTTCTGGTTGATTGTTAATTCTAAAAAATTGTCTTTAGGAGTATTTTTAGGGTACATGGTTTTTCTCATTTTTTTTCTGCGTGGCCCTGTGATGAACTGGCAACCTGTCCAGGGAGTACCATTTCTCTCTTGATGACAGCTAGGATAGGCTTCAGCCCATGCTGAACAATGATGCCAAATGACAGTAGAAAACTTTCCCACGCAGCAAAAATGACATGACCAGGAGGAGAGCAGGCCTTCAGGTCTGATTTCAGGTGAACTTTTGGCTGCTGAAACTAAACAAAAATGCAACGTCTTGTTGACCGCAGGTCCCAAACCATATGCCAGTGCAGCTAGTCCCAGAAAACTGCCAGGTGGAAGCATTTTAATCACCTTTGAAATGAGCGATTAGAATAATTATTTCAGAGGTGAGGGATGGCTCCTGCTATTAACAGCCCTCTGTTCAATATCACAACAAATTAGTTCATGCTTATTAGCATGAGTTGTGCTTGCCTAGTGGTTTGGAAAGCCTCCACTGGGAACTTGTTTTATTACTCCCCATGTGAGGGGCATGTAATTAGCATTCATCAACTGATGTGTTTAGATGGTATTTCCACTCATAAATGTAATTTTGATGTTATATAAGTGTTACTATTCTGATCTGGGAGTCTCTGGCTAGGGAGAATGTGTTGCTTTTTCTAAACTCAGAGGCTAGCAGTTAGTTAATTTTTCTAAGTATTCAAGTATCTTAATGTATGTTTGCAAATACAGAGTTATGAGTAAAATATGAAAACATTTATGTATCCAAAATAAAATAAATTTGTATTGATGCAAGGTTCCAGTAAGTGCTGTATCATTATGTATCACAATAATGAAAACTAACAATTATATGCCCTGCAGGAGCTTTTTAAGAAACCAAATTTTGACCTTCCAAAATGGTGTATTCTAAGATTTTGAACTCCGTATTAAATAGGAAATATTACAAAATAAAAAAAACAATCAAGTGGATTTTTTTTTCTATGCTTGATGTGCTATATCCAGATGTGTGAAGTGATTGCCAAATCAAAAACCACCAACAACAATAATTCCAGATGTGACTGAGTTGACTTCAGCAGCAGGAAACTCACTGAAACTTAGAAACTATGTAATATCTCTAAATATGATACTTGAAACAGATGATTGTCACAACAGTGAAGTTTGTGTTGTCTTGAGTTTTGTCTCGTGTGTATTTCCTATTTTATTTTGAAATTCTGACTCTCCTCTCGTTTCAGATCACGTTCCCTTCCTCATGTCACGTGTGTTGTCTTCCCTGATTCCTGATTGTGTCCACCTGTTCCCCGTTCCCTTCAGGTGTATTTATTGTCTGCGTCTCCCTTTGTCTGGTGCTGAAGTGTCTTCGTTTGCAATTCACTGAAGCCCTGTTTTTGCCATAGCCTTTGTCTGATTCTTGTCTTAGTCTAAGTATTTTGTATGTTGCTTGTTTGAGTTTAGTTTTGAGCTTCATAGCCATTTCGTCCTATGGGATTGATTTCTGTTCCTTTGATTAATCTGTTTTTTCTTGTTTTTTGTTTTTTGTTTTTTTTTCATCCTGCCGGATTGTTTTTTGTTGGACATTAAATTATATATCTGGATTTTACCTGCAGTTGAGTCCTTGGCTTATTCTGGGCGTGACAATGATAAATTTACTTTTTAAGTTATTCATATTGCAATCATGCACCAGTCACAAGAACAATAATATAATTACAATCAAGTATTACAAATAAAATAGAATTCAAATAAAACAATCTCAAAAAATGCCCTAAATAATATATAAAATAGGTATGTGTGAGTGTGTGTGTGTGTGTGTTCAGGATAA
>JAOWBL010017706.1:0-17352 GCA_028564865.1 Zenarchopterus dispar
ATTTTAAATGCATGAGGATTATCACCTCCTTACATGGGGAGCCCACTCAGCAGTCACCGATCTTTAACAGATTTGTCTGTAACACCTATCTGTTAGAAGTCGAGAGGTTTTCTTACATTTCAGGAGTATTCGAAGCTAAAAGGAAAATGATTCATCTGTTTTGATGTGTTCATTTGGTCAAAGCAGAGAAAAGACAGGTACCGTTAATCTTACTCAAGTTGATGACAAATATTAAAACACTGTTGGTGCAATAAAAGCTTCCCAACAAGCATCAAGTCCATCTACAACAAGACACGGACAGACACAAAGTACCTGTGTATTGTGTACCTGTGTATATGTGCTCAACCTGAATCTGATCAAGGCAGCAATGCTGTTGGAAGCTCTGCTGTTCACGTCGGGTAACTTCAGTTCAAAACCAGATGAGGTATAAAACACTGAATCATGCTTGATATGTGGCCTGGTGTTAAACAGCTGTCTATTTATTTTTTATTTTTTAACATTAGCACTTTAAATATTATTTATTATGAACAGCTAAAAAGCTAAATAATGATTTCTGGTTCTATTGATCAATGAAAGACAAGACCACTTATAATGTACAGGCCCATTTAAAATGCCAAAGTCCTTTCTTTTACATCCAGGTATCTTGGACATCAGGAGTATGGAGTAATAAATATATTATCTGGGGACTATTTTTAGCTATGGAGGTAAAAGAGAAAAGAAAATGTGAGTTGCAATATGTAAAGATTTTGATTGTTTTTCTTCTGTTTTATTGAACAGTATTGGAGCTCTATCACACATGTGGTGGCAAGCTTTGAACCCTCAGATTCTTAGTTTTTGTTTGTTGCAACTTTAATACAACTTTTCTTTTTGTCATTTGGCATTCAAACTTCTACTGAACTAAGACTGAGAATGTTCAGCTGTATACAACACTTTTAGAGGGCTGGACCGCTTCGTCTTCTCCACCGACCTTAAAGCAGTGAATGTGGAAGTAGAGGCTGAGGGTCTCTATGATCATGGCTGCTCCTTTCCCCAACGGCTGACCACAGCTGGAGCACAGCTTCTTCCCACTGACGGACCTTTCGGAGCAAGGGGATAAAGAAGCACACAAACACTAAGATTTGAGCTCTTATTCATGCTTTCTCATCTTCGCTCTGTGCCATTTTCCTTTGAGTCCCTCTGCATTTTAATGACATTTTGATCAAAGATAAATAGCACTGGAACTTATTAAACACTTTGATAATTTGCAGTAATGTCTTTTGAATGTGCTCCCTACAAAATGAAGACATTCATTACATAAAATCATGACATAAAACTCATAAACAAAGCTCTGCTTCTCCTCAACTCCACCTTCTTTTTAAAAATTTCTATTGAAATTCTAAGTATGTTGCAGGATTGCTGCTGCAGTGGTAGATGTTATGAGACAGTGGGGGAGAAATGTGGGCAGCATAGCAGAAAATGACAATGCAGAAACAAGCTGCTCCCTCCCTCCCTCCGTTCTGGGCTCTTTGTGATGCAGTACCTGTTGGGTGCTGGAGGCAGTGTGTCTGGTGCAGATGGACATGCTGCGGGAGGTTTGGATGAGCTGCGGCCCATGTTATTATCTATGGGGGCGCTCCTGGAAGTGGACAGCAACATGCAACATGATGATGGCTCACAGATACAACACTATTGGCTACCAGACTGTTGATGCAGACCAATCAAACCAGGACAGCAGTGAACTCTACACAGGGCAGGTTTTTCTTTTCTTTTTTTGGTGGGCATATTCGACTTTATTTTTCTTCTTTAAAGGTATATGTTTATATTTTACTATCATACATGACTTTGATGAGATCCTTCAAACACTTTTTTCATTGGGAATGAGTTGACTTTGCGGCCAAATCATTATGCAGGAAAACACTACCACCTGCTGGTCAAATAGTTACATGACAGTTTTGCAAAGATCCACTTCCTAACTCAAGTCTTGATAATCACTATTTTAGATATTTAAAATGTGATTTTACGCCAAGGGGAAACATCAACAGTAAAAAACACAATGGCATTTTGTTTTTTCAAAATAAAAATTAAAAAACCCCAGAAAACTGCCATTAGTTTTGGGCACTGAAGGCTTTTTCTTTTTCTCAGACTTCCACATTCACACACACACCTTCGCTCTCCTGGAGGCCGGCTGGGTCGTTTGCTGTCTGCTGGGGGCTCCTGTTGTTTCTTAACTGGAGTTGATGATTTGGCCATCGTTGGTGGAAGTTTTTGGCCATTGTGAAGGCTGGGACCAGGCTTTTCTGTCTGACTGCTGCTCTGACTAACCAAACTGATTATTGCAAAAAGAGAAACATTATTTTATTAAAAAAAAATATATAAAAAAAAAAAAATTATATATATATATATATATATATATATATATATATATATATATATATATATATAGTTTCCAATAAAGTAAGACAAATATGTAAGACAAATATGTGAATATGATCACATGACACTCAATCTTTTATGAGTTAACAGTTAAAATAAAGTATAATGTCTCATATCTAAACTGACTCACCTTTCTTTGTAACAAAGCTAAATTTGTAATAATGCTTCTTGCACACTAAATGAAGAGTCTTATGGTAAACAAGACATTCGAGCTTTGCCATGAGCAATTATGGTTTCAGCAATTCTTCTGAAACATAACACTGAATTTACATTTCTGAGACGTGGATCACTAACCTTTTGCCTGTTTTCATGCTGTCGTCAGCGGTGCTGATGTCACTGGTCCTGTCATTCTCCCTCCGTTTCCACTCTGCACTCTCTGTGCTCCCCCTCTGTGTCAATAATCAAACAGCAGATTATTACAGGGCAAGTTTGTCATTTCCTTCATTTTGTTATTATATTAGTAAATGTTGTCAATGTCCAAAGCCTGATTTTAGCCTATTTTAAGTGCTGTAAAGCTCCATTTTTTTTTCCAACTAACAAAACTTATTTCACTTATGGAAACTATGAATGCACTAGATTATCAACGCTTCTACAGTCTAACAGCAAATAACTTTTATAAGAGTAATATCTGCAAGGCCACTGCACACTGACAGTTTTTTTTTTTTTTTTTGCCTTTTCAGCTTTTATCACTGTTTGAGGCAATAACAAAAATATTCTTTGTAGTTACTTTACACAGCAATCCAAAAACCATAGTGAAGTTTAACAGATACTGGTACGAGACTCCAGCTCTTTCTCACCCTGCAGGTCCAGCAGAACTGGCCTCAGTATGAGTTTAGTTTGCTGAATCTTGCAGCTGCACGGCCATGCTCCAGCAGCTCTGTTTCAGTTTTCAGTTTCTTGATGGGATGACATTCAGAGCCTGCAGCAGATTCATCTCACCATTTCTACTTCAATTCTCCAGCTCACAGCTGAGACCTTCTAAATGTGCATCAAGAATCAGATTCATGTGGATGAATCTCAAACATCAAAACTTTGTCAGAGGTGTGTAGTCTGAGCCAGTCAACTGTCTGAACATGCGCAGTGACCTCTGCCTCACAGGAATTACTCTACTGTTGCCCTGATCTCAGTCTGTGAAGGTACTTTTAAACTTTTAAACTTAATTTTGATTGACTTGGCTTTTTTTCAGGGATACGCTAGATAATGACTGAGATAAAGAAAATCATCCAACATTTTGAACTGGTATTGTATCAGAGCATTCATCTGACAAAGCGGGTATCCATAATCAATGAGCTACTCACAGACTGTCTTTCCAGCAGTTCCTGTTTGCGTTCCCAGTCAGCCAGCGAACGGACGATTGTGTCCTGAGGCTCGGAGGTGGAGGAGAGCTCCCCTCGGCTGGGGGAGGGCAGCGCTGAGGAGTGGGGTGTCAGAGGCATCACAGTTTCCTCCAGAATTTTACGCTCCTGTTGTGACAGGAACACGTCAGAAACCAGATATTAGGGTTTCATAACATTTTTCAATTTCAAATCCACAAACACATCTCCTAAACTCTTCAGTATTATATATATATATTTTTTGACAGGAATTCAAAAAAGTAGCTCATAAAAACCCGTCACAGGTGCAACATGAGCCCTCCAGCACAAACACACCTCCTCATGATACTTCTTCTCCTCCTCCACCACCTCCCTCTGTGCTTTCTCCCACTCCTCTTTCAGCTTCTCCTGTTCACGCTGGTACTTCTCCTGTTACCACGGCAACAGACACACGATATGTAGCACAGACCCTCAACAAAGGGGAGACTTAATTGTCCACAGGCAGGTATTTTGGCAGCAAAACAGATGATGAGCAGAAATATCTGGCATCAAAACGACTTTGTGGAAATTTTTTTAAAAAAGGTTTTCGTCTTTTTCTGAATCTGTTGATGATGGAAATCTCTGTGAGTAAAGGACAGAAACGAACAGTACAGAAAAGCAAATTCAACTTGCTGTTAAAAGTTACAGCAAAAAGTTTGTTCAAATCTGGTATTTGGTTAAAATGTAAAAACAAACGAGACAAAAAGCAAGCGGTGCAGACAAAAGGCAAAAGCTAAGCATGCAGACGCCGTTGGGCATGGGTTTCCTGCACAAGTGCCATTTTAAAATTTCTCAGAATTTGGGTTTCTTTCACAGACACCTCTGTAACAGCACAACATGACCACAAAAAAGACAAAATCCCTCTACACTTGTCTTTACACATTCGTGCAGGAACCCCACATGAAGGCAAGCTTCAAACGAAAAAGGCTGAAATAAGACATCGAAACAAATGACAGAGCAAGACTAAGAGACAACACAGAACAACCAGGGAGGCAGGTAATGAGCACACAGGTGCACCGAACATTCATCCATACAGGCATGATCTGTTTTCAGCAGCGTTTCAGGTTTCAGCTAACAAAACTGAGGACTACAGTCAGTCTCAAACATGGCCAAATTCCTCGACACATGTGCACTGGAGATGCACCGTTAACTGGCTGAGGAGAGAGAGGGTGGTTTGGGCAGCAGCAACAGCAGCAGCGTTGAGCAAACTCGTGGCTCCTGTAAGCATGTGAGATGGAGACAGAGATGGAAGATAACCAAAACCCAGCTTCTTCCACAAAATGCACAAAACGCCATCTAGTGGTTCAAAGTGGGCATAGAGGAGTAGGGGTGTGCCTTTGGAGGGGGATGTGCTCAAAACAAGACCAATATGGAGGGATGTGCAAAGCTTTGGGAAAGCAGTGAAATGTTTTTAACCTTTCCATAAACACGGAAGCCTCCCGTGCAGCTGTGTCATCTGGATTTATTTTTGCTAACAGTAGCAAAAGACCCCAGAACTGCAGTTATAGAGACTTCTGAGCTGAATTTCTTTTAAAGGTGACACACTCTTCAGACATTTGCATTAAAGCTAATCTTTAAAAATATTTGATATGGGAATATTTCATTGCAACCTGTGAAATGCTGTTTGTATCCCCCCCAAATTAAGTAACTTTTTCACATAAACTCTAATTTTTTTATTTAGAGAAATCATTCTGTTGCTTATCTCCAAATCCGCACATACTGAGACAAAATACCTTGTTCATACTCTGAATCGTGCGACGCTCCGTTAACGAGAATTAGTGATTCCTGTCCGTTGGGATTCACACTGAGATGTTGCTTTCATCTAAAACAGCTCTGATCCAAATTCACCCAAAACAGATGGTCTTTGTGAACTGGTATACTCACTGAGATAATCAAGGAAAAGCTAGCATCCAACGTTTAAATTGTATGAGTTGTTTGGTTTTTTTTATGCATATGTCTGTGTGTGTGTGTACAACCTTGTGCAAGTACTGAGACATAACCAACTGGTCATTGTGAGTGCTGGCATGGGCAAATGAACTTAACCTTCTTTCACTTTGCTGTTATTTCACTAACAAAAGTGAAGGCTAAACAATATTATATATATTATAGGCAGTTTGCTGATGTGGGTCATTAACATGTGTGTTAATTCTGTGTCAAGAGTGAAAGACATAAGCAAAGGTCTTAGAGAAGTGACAGCTGCTGTGCATCAGTCTGGGGAGGCTTATAAGACCATTTTCAAATCATTTGAAGTTCTGTTTTATTTAAAAAAGGGATCATTTCCAAAAATGAAAACTCAGTTGCCAATCTTCCCCAGAAGTGGTACCAATATCAGACCATGCAATATTCAGAAAAATATTGACCACTTCATAATAATTCAAAAAAAAAAAAAATTCTTTCCCTGTGTTTGGGTAATTTTGAAATCCACATGAAGCATGACAGTGTGAGTTTAGCAAAACTGGATCTGAGCAAACCTGAAGACATGTGTAACACTGTGCTCTGGACGTATGAGACCAAAGTGGAGCTGTTTGACCCTACCATATTTGACGAGAACCAGGAACAGCTTTTCAGCAGAAACAGCCCAAACCCACTGTCAAGCACAGGGCTGGAAACATGATGATTTTGGGTTGTTTTGGAGAACAGAGGGAGTTGACCGTGAACGTCTCTGTAGTGTCTACACCAGAGAATTTGTTGAAGTAACGGGACAATGATCCAAAGCACATGAGCAAATATTCATCAGAAGGGCTGAAAAGTGAAAGAATCACTGTTTTAGAAAGGATTATTTAAAGGCCCAACTGAAATGTGACATCATGGGAGATGTGCAAACACGAATGGCCTGGCAACCTCAGTCAACTGAAGCAAAGTCCTAGGCTAGAAAAATAGAGCAAAATTCCTCCACAGCCATCAGACAGACTCATAAAGTCGAGAGGAAATGGTTGTCAGCTTTTTTCTACCACTGAATCATTGGGATATTTCATTATTTTTCTCATGTCTTTGTTCTTAACTGATAATAGCAGAGTGATAAAAAATTCACTACTGTTGTTTGCTTGAAGATGTACTTTCCTCATACTGAAACCCATTAGTGATTCTTATATCGTTCCACTCACAAGTGCACACACACAAACAAACAAAATAGGATTAAAAGATGGATCACTTTTATGTGTTACTGTATTTAAAGTTTAAGACCGGTTAAGGAAGGGGGAGCATTTTTTTAAGGTACATAGTGAAAAGTGGTTGTTGCCGGTGCTTTTCTTTGTCCACTCAGCTTCATGACAAACTAAATTCCCTGCACACTCATGCGCCATGCTTTCCCCTCCGAGGTAAACTGAGTACCTGCAGCATGCGCTCCTGCTCTTGCTGCCACCTTTCCTGACGCTTTCGCTCCTCCTCCGGGTCCCAAGACCAGCGGTCTCCCCGCCTGGCCTGGGGCAACACCGGGACTGACACCTAATAAACCATGACACACAAACACGCACACACACGATTACATTAACATGCACGAACACTCAACGACACTCATGCACGCGTTTCACGTCCACCCACGGCCCATCCACACACGGTTCGACACCAATGTGCACACGCATCCACCACAAAAGAGGAGAGGAAAAGGGAGGAGACAGAAATATTTGGTCTACCACAACAGCACTACTCCAATGCTAGCCAAAGGACTCCTACTTAGGAGAGAAAAGACAGAAAAGGAGAGAAAGATGAGCAAAAATGGAAAAACAAACAAACAAAAAAAAATCAAGCATTGTCAGCCACTGACTACAGCATCCTCATCTGGCATGCTACATCAACAGCTTTGTGTGTGTCCTGCAGAAATCATCTGTGTGTAACACTGTAAAATAGTCACAGACTGACCTAAAAAATAAACAAATAAATAAAAATCCTTCATTCACAAATCACATCAAAGGATTGTGAGCTCATTAAGCTACTGATTATTTTTGCCAGTTTAAGATGTAGAAATTGTAGGAATGAAAATAGTAGCTGAAAGAGTTCCATGTAAATGTGTCGATGTTATTACGTCTATATTTAATTTCACAGGATGGAACCGAACTACTGGTGTCCACTGAAGCTAAAGTTGCTCAGAGAGGTCAATCCACTGCAATAGAAGAACAGTACTTTAGATGTCATAAAGTGATGAAAAACGATGTCAATTTTGTATCCCCCAAAACTCTTCCACTCTCATCTGTGCGACTTGCAATGTGTTCTGCATCTGTTGTGTGTAATTACGATGCAACTAGACGAAATGTTTGATACATTTGCTTGTGTTTTTCCACATTCATGTGTTTTGGGAAACTGCAGTGTGCTGATCTCTCTCTGTCTGTGTAGCACTGCGGGGGATGATGAGCCAGATGGGAAGCAGTGAAAGAGTCGTTTGGTCAATGATGTTACTCACGTTTCCACGACGATCCTTTTCTGCATCTTCTGTAGAGAAAGGAAACTTTCATGAAAAAAAAAAAAAACACTTTGGATGCACGTGACCAAACTAAATAAGTTTAAAAGGCGTATTTGGGAAGATGGTAATACACCATGTGCTGGTTTGACAAACTAAAAATTAAAAGCAAAAGCAATAATGAAATGAAATTAAAAACAAAAAGGAGTTTAATAACAGGACCAAGAGCAAGTGTTTATCTGTATTAAAATATGAGTAAACAGGTAAATCAATAAGTAGTCCTATTTTCTTGCCCTTTGTCTGGATGGATTTGGCAGTTGGTATTTTGACATTTACCGGATACTAAGCAGGAATGATCACAATGTTTGGGTAGCTCTAATGGAGACCAGATGTTGTAGCTTTTGGTGGAAAAAGCCATGAAACCAGTAATGTGAAGCACACTTAGGCAAGCATGAGTCCAAAGGTATCTATATCTCATTTGAATATAATTCCTGATCATTTTGTTCCCATTTTCTAATGCCAAACTGTGCATTCTATATTACATGATGATAAAATGAAACTGAGATAAATTTAATGATGATTACATCACAACTGATGGGCCAAACCCAGAACAACTTTGCACCCGTGTGCATAGTTGCAGCAGAAATGAGGAACTCCAAAGCACATTTGAACTAAACGGAAAACATCACTCGTCATTCACAAAATGTTAGAAAAGAAGGGATGAAAAAAAGACAACAGGACTGAAAGGCTGTGGTCTAGCTCTTGGGGAAACATCAAGGAAACCCTGTGCACCAGAGGGCGGACACATGATCTCCTTGGATGCGGAGGTTTACCTGGTGGAGCGAAGAACTCCATGCGTAATTTAGGCTTGCTGGTTTCCTGCGGAGACCTGACACTGATTTCAAACTCTATAGTGAAATGAAAAAAATATGTGGATGGAAGGAAACAGGGAATGTGGGAAGGAAAAGAAGAAAGGAGGGGAATGATGAGGGATAGGACAGATGTCAAAACCAGGAGCTGGAATGGTTACCCCGCGGAGGCTCGCTAGCTATTTCATCTGTCATCATTTAAGGCAGATAATTATATAAAAAAGTCTTTAGAGAGGCTGATTACAGATATGACAAAATGTTAATATTCCTTTTATCTGCTAAGAGGGGCTGACGCAGGAAAAAAGGAAAGCTGGTGTATAGTTTTGAATCAAGTTAATATTTCTGTCACTTTAGGAGATATGAAATGGGATTTTATCACTGGTTCATTCTCTGTATGTGTCAAAACAGTCTCAGCATGACCGGGATTCTTAAATACCATGGAGAAACAGCAGTGTCGGGAAAAGCAGGCACCAAAAGAAATATGCTCATCAAACTCAGAAAACAAGGACATGTATGGAGAAGAAGCTGCTGGCACATTGTCTGGATGTTAAGATGTATTCACCTGTTTCCTCTGGAGGATGATATCCAGATGAGAGTGGTGCATTTGCTGTCGGTGCCATCTCCGTTTTCTGTGACGGTTCCTTAGAACATGAAATGTCGCCCAAAAGGGAGATTTAAGATGACACGGTCCATGGACAGCTCAGCTGATTGTAATTTGTAATAAGGGGTAGCGAACATTTTTAGTGGCAGTCTTACCGTGAAGGGTGGCGGCTGATTTTGCTGTGTGTTTTCACTGGATGGTTCAGTGCTCTCTTGCTCTTGTTTAGTTTCTGAAAGAACACACACTTTTAAACTCTATAGACCATAAACCTGCAGTGCTTCAACTCGGACCTGAACAACAGGAGCTGTGTTGTTGGGATTGATAACTTTTCATCTTCCACTGTCCCTCTATCCTCCGGTGTCCCACAAGGTTCTACTCCTGGCCTTGTCCTTTTTTTTCCCCTACTGTATACAGATCTATTTTAGCTAAGCATAGTCTTTCTTTTCATTTTTCTTGCTGGTGCTCCCAAATTCTGAAACTGATTTTCTGTACAGCTACGTTTGACAGAGAATTAACATATGACAAATAAGTTGATGCTGTTGTTAAAGTCAGCTTCTGTCAACTTTGTCTTTTAACCAAAGTTAAAAGGCCCTCTGTTCCTGAAGTGATCTGGAAAATGAAATACATGCATTTATCAGTTTATAAGTTCGCCACTGAAAAGCATTTTACACTGCAGCTGCTCTTCTTTTAACTCGTTCATCCAGATTCACCCACGTCATCCCATTTCTATATACTTTCCATTGGCTACTGGTTCGCTGTCGTATTGATTTTAAAATGTGAATGTTAGTTTTTAAAACTCTTAATGACCTCGCTCCACCTTATTTAGCTGAACTTTTAATTATCCACGGTCTTGGCAGAGCTCTTCGGTCACCTGCTTTGATGGTGCTCAACGTTCCCAGGTCCCAGTACGAGCAGTTGGCTGATCATTCATTTGCTGTTACAGCTCCTAAACTTGGGAGTTTTTGCTGCCTAAGTTGCGTATGATTACTGATCTAAAGTCCAACCTAAAGACTCACTGTTTTGGTTTGGCTTTTAACACTTTTAAGCATGGTGTCATTTTCAGGTTTTTATACTTTGATTAATTTTTTTAACTGTATTTCATTCATTTTGTGTTTATTATTTACCATTCATTTTATAGTACTTCAGTCTGTTTGCTGTTTATAAATGCAAATCACTTTTCCCTCCTTTGTTAATAAATAGTCTGATTGATTGGTTGATAATATTCTATACTTTGACAAGACAAATTAGAAATCAATGAATGCAAAAACAGTGTAATATAAAAACAACCACAAGTAGCTGTGTGCTGCTCAGACCTGCAGGGGGCGCTGGTTGAACCTCAGCGTTTGACCTCTCTTGTTTTGGAGCAGCATCTGTCACACCTGTAGTTTTCCCAAACGTTTCTTCTTGCTTTTGCAACTCCTGCAAACATCATAGATGCATTTCTACGTGAATAACAAGCTGAAATCAGAATATCTACAATTTTATATTGTCCAAGAGGAATGTGTGAAATATTAGATTTCCTATTTGAAGAGTCAAATCTAAATCATTATTGGCTGTGATTCATAAAACAAGCTGTATTTCATTTAAGTATCAGAGTTCCACGTTAAATAATTTAGGGATTTCTGCAGCACTTGAGAGATTTAAAGCACTGTGGATCAAAGCAGGTTCAGTTTCCAGCAACATTTAACTGGTGCACGTAAGTGCTTATAAATCCACACTGGAGCCATGAAATCACACTTTTCACCGCCGCTGTGACAGCAACAGCATTTTATGTGATAATTTCCAAAGTTTGTGATTTACTGTCTGTTTATTGTTATTTCACACCAACAACTGAATTAGTCATATAATCCCATTTATAGGAAATAAAGAATCACAAAGAAAAAAAATATACTGTATATGCTCGTTGGTCTTTTCAGCTCTCGAAACCAAATCTGGTAAAGAAAGATGACACTAAAGTGATGTCTTTAAAAGGGTTTAAACTTACACAGTAAGTCGACTTTATCAAAACAACATGACAGGTGTGTTAGTTTCACCAGTTGTTTACAGTTGAATGATGACAAATATGATGATTACACAGACGTCATCATTTCAATTAACTGCAACAGAGAGGCCTCTTTTCCAATCAATATGGCGGTTTTATGTAACGCAATAACCTGATGTTTAGACTGTATAGAAAAAAAGGAAGACAAAATGTTAATCCTGACCGCTGGGAGAGAAGTGGGCCGGCTGGGTGGTGGGCTCCGCTCCGTCTCCTCTTGGACCACCTCCTCAGGAGACGCCTCTACGCCGGCTTGCGTCTCCTCGGCCGATGTCGGCGCTGGACTTCCTCGGTCATTGGGGGTCTGTGGACTGTGAGTGGGTGAGGCTGCTGAAGGGGGAGTCTCCACGGCGCTGTGTTGGGATTTAGAAGGAGACGCCTGGAACTGAGGAGGGGATTCCCTTCCTGGAGTCTCGAGCTTTGTGGGAACGGCGTCATTTCCGATGTCGCCATTTACTCGGAGCAAACCGTCAGCCTAAAATACAAAAACAAAAAATGTGTTAATGTCAGTCCACAGACAATATAAAACATATAATTTATATGGCTAAGTGATATCAGCCCAAAATCCATATGAATCGGTTGAATTTTGTTTCAAATAGGAACAAATTATATTCTTTCTCAAAGTTTTAGTTTATGTTGCAATGTTAACACTTTACACCATCAGACAGAAAAGAAAATGTATTTTTTCTCTAGAAAGTCTTTTTTCTCTAGTGGATAGACTATTTTTTTTAGTTTTAAGAATTCAAATTAAGAAAATATGAATATATTTTTGCTTAATATGAGACAATTTGACTAGATTTAGGAGTATTAGACCTAGTTCTCTGGGGCTGCTTTTGCAGTGTATGGTTTAATGACATGGACCAGTTTCAGCTAGAATTAGGTGAAATAAGCCTAAAATCGTGAAAACAAGACAAAAAAGCAGAACCAAACAACAGTAACCGATGGTAAATTTAAAACCCTGTGCTTTTATTTCTCTTTGCTCTTAGGTGGTAGCTGTATATTCAGCTCCCAACACCCTGACAAAGAGGCACTAACATGTGCGGGAGCTCTCAGCGAGCGGTAACTTAAGACACACTGGAAGAGCAGCCTCCACCTTCTCATCCCTCTCCTCGCAGCCTGTGTGGGCTCTCTTTGTCCCCTGGGAGCCCACTTCACATTGAGAGGGTCCTACTTGTCAACATCTTAAGTCAATAGGGAACAGAGGGCTGCATTCAAGCCCGGGCTCCTCTCGGACTCCAGACAAGAAATTCCAGAAAAAGCGCTCTGCTCCATTTGGTCTCATAATAACCTGCCCCTCCCTTTTCGCCACATCAGAACACAAGGTCTCATATTGAGTTTGGTAATATTTTCCAGGGAAATGGATCCTGTTGAGGGTACTTTGAGCTAAATTGAAACATTACATGCTTCTTGATGGAAGGGAAGGCTTGTGTTTTTCTATGCACCAGTGGCTCATCACCATGGCAGCTCGGCGGCATTTTCATGTAAATGCCAAGAGAGCTGCAGGGGAATTTAGCTACCAGAACTACCCAAGCTTGGGAAAGAACCACAAGAAATGTGGATAGGCCTCAATCATGGTTAAAACCAATGAAAACTTGAGTCCCACATGGCTTCTTGTTTACACTAGGGAAATGCTGGTATCTTCTGTGAGTGGTCCACCTGACCTCTGAGTGGGCCTCACCTTGTTGTTCCATGTTTCTGCTGCTGCACCCCGGGACTGGAAGTAAGGCTTGGGCATTAACAAAGGCACGGGTTTGGGTGACAGGGCCCGGGTCGACGGCGGTTCAGATGAGCGAGAGCGAATCTGTGGCCGCTGGTGCGATTCTTTGGGAAACTCTTCAATCCGTGCCTCCAACGTAGACGTGAACTTTGGAGTTGGGGCGGACTGCTGGCGCAGATATTTCATGGGCCCGTTAGGGTCTATGTCAAAGGGGTCTGGAGTCGTGGGGGAGGATGACAGGGAGAGGGAGAAGGGTGAGGTGGGGAAAGCGGGATCGGCAGATATGCTCCGATCCAGGAGCTTTGGCAGCTGCAGCCGCTCCAGGACCGCCTCGCTGATGGAGAAACGCTGGGCGTAACGTTGGAGAATGGCAGATGCTTCCTCTGGAGTTCTGGCTCTCCTGTACGCCTGCCGCAGTTCTTCCTCACGGCGCTCCCTCGTGAAAATAAAGAAAAAAAAAGAACAAATGAGGTAAAGTTACTGATATGAAAGTTTGTTACAATTTAGAGTAATCGTCATAAAAATAAAGACAATAATAAGACCATCTTTTAATATTCCATTTTTCTTCTTTTTTTTTTTTCAAAGACTTGAGCCGAAGTAAAAATTAGTCCTGCTCATTAATCCATGTCTCACTTACTCACACAAACCTCCTCTTCTTTTTCCTGTTTTTCCTTTGGATCCCTACTTTAAATGAAGCCCAGGAGGTTTTATTGTCACCTCTGTGCCTGCTGACAGGAAATACTTTTTTTTCTAACAATAACCCACTTTTTCATTACACTAGCACTTCTCTGCACCTGCGACTTTTGCTTTTTGGTGGAAAATTGCACTTCCTGCGTGATTCAGCAGATGGACCTCATTTCTTGAAGACTTTTCACTTGTTATTCCAAGTGAAGATTCCCCTTCAGAAGTGCCTGCAGGGGAGTCTCAGACCAATTAATCCTAAAGATAAACACCCAAACACAAACTGAGCTCACTGCAGTGAAGCCTAGGACAAGCTAAACAAGAACTCTACAAACGCAGCTCCCCAGGTAAACACTCAGCTGTCAATAAGTCCATATTAATACACTTTTAAGAAAAAAAAGTTACATTTTTGTCATGCCTGGCATTTTGACTTGCTGAGGATAATGTTTCAGTTTTGGAAACACAACTGTTGCAGTCTAGTGTGAATGGAAAGAAAAAGTATGAACACCTGAAAACCACATCATTATGGCTCCGATATGCTTCATGATTTTGCCTTCTGTTTCACCAAGCATGTATCATGTGACCATCAGCAGCAGGATAACACAGAGCTCAGCGTGAGGTGTAAATGTGTCTTTTAGCTGGTTAGCTGATAACACACACAAGTGATCTAACAATGGTATTCCAGTCTGTTCCAGACAGGTTTCCTTCAACTAATACTAATATGAGGTAATGTGGAGCTTTAAACTGAAAATACCAACATAAAATGGCAGTAGTGGACATTCCCAATGCAGTCCTAACTCTCCTCCTCAGGCTTTCAGAACTATTCACGTCTCAAATCCCACGACTGAAACAACTCACATGATGAACAAGAAGATAAACAAGCTACAGTTGACGATCCACAGAAGGGCGGGGGGACAGGGACTCACGTACGATTTTAGCAACTCACATGGTAGGAGTTTTAGCTTTTAACCCTGAAACTCATCATCTTAGTTAGAACTGAAATAAGCCCATCAGAGGAGGGACAAAATGTCTTCAAAAGCCACCAAAAGAAAGCCAACTGTCTTCTGTTGAGACACTTTGGGTTACCATGACCTGGAAGCCACAACGCAGACTAAAACTAAGTAAACTCATACTTGCTGGGTTTTGGTTGTAACTTACTTGTCCTCCACTATCTCTCTGTAGGTTTTGATGCTTCTCCTCCGGTGAGAGGTACTGCTGCCTGACATCAACTGCTCCATCATTTTTCTCTCCTCCTCCTTTTTAATCAGATCTTGTGAAATGCTCCTCCTTCGACTTTTCCACCTGGCCAAGTCCTGACAAACATAAAAAAGAATTTAAAAAAAAAGTCTCAGCAGTTATACATCAGTATAAAAAGCTGATTTTAGATGTTAAATTGGGGTTAAAAGAAAGTCTGTTTCTACAACAGCATGCAGGCACAAGGCTGGGAAGAGAAAGGTACAGTCTGACACGCTTACGTCCTGCCAGTGACTCTCCTCCTCCTTCATCTTGTTGTACTGGTTGTGCATCAGCTCATGACGGACCTGACTGTGCGGCTGCAAGATGCCGTCTTCGTCACCACGCATGTCAATCATACTCACACTCCTGACAATGAAGATGAGACAGACATTATAAAAAACACAGACTGACATTTCCAGAAGACTTACTCTGCAAGTCTTTCACATTCACCAAGCTTTCAAGAGCAATGAAATACTTTTCCATCATTGCAGTCATTGTAATGTTTGAAACTTTCTTTTTATGAATGCAGAAACACAGATTCTGAACTTTTTAAACATAAACTCTCCTTATAACTTTTATTACAAAAAACTGAACAGTCTGAGTGCAAATGAGTGCAAATGTCAAAAATAAAACTCAGAAGCAAACTTTTCTTCAACAAAAAATAAAATAAAGAACTCTTCCATCTAAGAATTTTTAATCTTGACCATTTATGCATCACAGCACATTCAAACATCTCTGCAATATAAATAGACAAAACATTTGAAAAAAAGTACAGGGGTGGCTGCCACTGCAAAGCTTTTTTAGTTACATTCTGTGGTGACTACATGTTATACAACAACCAGTACAATATTCATGAAGTAATTTGGTTTTCAGTCAGGAATGCTATAACAGATTTTAGGATAAGCTTAAAAATATGCAGCTTTATTTGGTAGAGAGATGAAGTACTGGCTCTCCATTACAAAGGTTAAAAACTAAAACAGTTCTGCTAAAAAAAAACAAAAAAAAAAAAGAAAAGAAAAAAAAAGGAACGCCTACTTGAGCAGTAATAGTTCAGATCACTGTGTGGATAACCTTATTCTCAAAGATATGGTAAAAATGAACGAGTAAAGTTTACCTGTTTGTGTGAGAAAAGCTCGAAGCAAACTTGCATTTAAGTCATGGCCAGGTTCTCTCTTGAAAACTACCCCTTTTGCATCCTCTTTCAGCTGCAAATATTACCAAGACTATTTTTTTCCATTTGCTTTGAGAGATTAAGGAGTGGGGTATTGGCAAGGTGGTTGTATAACACGATACATGCAGCAGGCAGAAGCACAAAGATGAGATAAGTCCTGCCCACAGCCACCACTGCAGACGCCTGAAGTAAATCTGACACAAATGGATTCCTGAACAGGCAAAGGCACAATCAAAACTTTCACACTAAGTAGAAAGTCCAGGGACAGATTTGCACTAGTTTAATACAGACATTAAACTTAAAACTTCAACTCATGGGATGAAAATCAGTAATTCCGCCCAGATGTTTAGCATTTATGAATTCCAAGCACAGAAGAGAGAGCGAGAGAGAAAGAAAACCATTTTCCAGAGTTCACACATGATAATTTAGTAACAAATTGAGTTTTTTATCAGCCCTGACAGGCTGTATTTTTTCCCACTTATGTCTTTGTCAAAAGATAAAGAAAAAAGTGATATATTACACTATGAAAACATTAGGCTCCATTCCAGTTTTAGATGTGGTTTTATAGCTGAATTACACCACTAAAGGTTGTGATTTCACAATTTCAGTTTTGAATCAGTGTTTTTAGATGATCTTGTTTTATTTGGACCCAGATAAGAGTTCACTTCTGTAGAAAATGCCATATCCTTGTAAAAAGTTTAAACATAACAGGGTTGTCAGCCCATGAATTAAAAACAGTCTAACCACAGATTATTTTTTATTTCGGCCTGGTATTAAACAGATTTCTACCTGCCACTTTTTTTTCTTTTTTTAGAAAGATATAACATTTTACTGAGCATTTGATGTGAAAAAGTTAATGAGGAAATCCCAGTGCGTGATGGG